>NW_019280977.1:2083-79633 GCF_000648695.1 Onthophagus taurus
GTATATCAGAATTTGATTTGGTACCCCCTTGAAGTTTGTTGCAGTCATTCAGATATACCCTGTATATAGAAGATAGTGAATAGAAGACCCTTGCATCCCCGATATGTCTACTAGGAGTAGGTTACAAAAATATTGTGTCATTAAACCGGTTAAAACCGGTAACCGAAATTATTTATTTCGTTTTCAATCATGAACGAAAAATAAAAATTTCGTTTTCGTTTCCGTTTTCGTTCTTATAAATTATTCGGTTAATTTCGTTCTTTCGTTCTTTCGTTCTCGTTTTCGTTCCGTTCTTAGTCCCTGATCTTTAGACCCGTTTCAGCGATTTTTTCATAAATTGTTTATAATAATTTTATCGAATTTATCCGTTATTTTTGAAACGCACTGTATAACAGAATGAAACGTTTTCAAAACGTTTTATCTCATTATCTTTCTAACATAATGTAATTGTTGCATCTTCATTTGGAATGGTTTCCCTGTATATATTGCGGTACCGATTAAAGCACCATCATTTATTTCGTTCGCGACGCCAACATAAGTACCTTCGTGCCGAGCCGTGCGTGCAAACGCCAACCCGGACTCTTTTCCGGGTTTAGAGTAGACACTTCTTTACGTCTTGGCTTTTCTATGACGTACGATCAGAATATAACGCATAGCTACTTAGAAACTACAACCACGACGACGGACGACGACGACGATGCTATTCGCACGACAATCCTCTCTTATCATGTTACAACACCGAAGAAAACTTACATTTTGCATAATGTTAGTTTTCTAAACGAAAACGTCTTCGAATTGAATTAAAAAAAGGAAGTTTTATTTATACATACCGATAAAAGGTACTTAATGCATCTTTACGTGGAGTTGCGCAAGGAAGTATAAGCGGCTTCAAGTTGAGTAGCGAAGAATCGTGATCAGTCGATATTCGCGCTGATTAGAGACCAAAGGCACCACGCTGAAACGTTCCACCACGATTTTAAAACGATAGAAATCGCCGACGTGTATAAATTGAAACGAAGCGCTTTGTTTTTAACCGTTCACCGTTTAAGATAAAGAGTTAAGATTGACGTTTGTGAATAATTATGTATAACAGAACATTTAAAATAATCACTGAATTGATCTTGAACATAGCTTAAACTATCAAAATGCAAGATTTAGAGACTGTTTTTATTGAGATCTTTACAATTCTTAGAAAGTAAGGAAAATCTAAGAGGGATACTTAAATCTCTTTAGCAGGAAATTATAATTCAGCACAAAATATCCTGGTAAAATCTATGTAGAACACACCCTACCGCAACTTGGCAGACAAATCAGTTCCATTTATTCCTTTGGATCGTGATCTGACTAAAATCACCAGTCGCTACCAAGATATGTTTTCTGAGGAATCAGAAATTGACCTCCAAAGAATGTTACAGGCTTTTAATAAACAGTAGAAATCCGGCCGAATTTCACAGGAATTAGTATCCCTTTTAGGTGTTGGACACTGCAGACAATAATCAAGTTCAACCCCAATAGGACTTTTTTTATTGAATACAACTTTATTTATCATTAGCAACCTCATTGTAACAATCCCAATACGATATATAAAATCTCTTGTTGCAGTTTCGTCTAATTTTCTTCTCTTCGCTTGTAATTCATCATCACATTCATTACTGACAGAACTGTAGCTGTTATCACTTTCGATTATTAATTAAAGTATGCTCTTTTTAATGCAAAAAGCCGTTTTGAAAAATCACTTTCAGTTCTTGAGAAATAAATTTTTGAAATGATCGACAATTTTTTCGAATTTTGCAATTTGTACCGATTAAGTTTTAAAAATTCGTATAAAATCCAGTTCTTCGAATATGAGTATGAAAATCTCCCAAAGTGTCAATAAAAGTGTCCTCTTTCCAATGAACCAACCCATTTTGAAAAATAGCTTTTAGTTTTTGAGAAAACAATATTTGAAGTTTTGATAAAATTTTCGATGTTGCAATTTTCATCGATAACTTTCAAAATTCGCTATAAAATTGATTTCTTGAAGGATCCTTGTGGAAATATCACCAATTATTAATTAAAGTATTCTCTTTTTAATCCAACAAGCCATTTCGAAAAATCGTTTTTAGTTTTTGAGAAATAAATTTTTGAAATGATCGAAAATTTTTTCGATTTTGCAATTTTCACCTATTAAGTTTTAAAAATTCGCATAAAATCCATTTCTTGGAATATGCGTATGAAAATTTCCCAAAGTGTTAATAAAAGTGCCATCTTTCCTATGAAACAATCCGTTTTGAAAAATAACTTTTAGTTTTTGAGAAAACAACATTTCAAGCTTTGATAAAATTTTCGATGTTGCAATTTACATCGATAACTTTCAAAATTCGCTATAAAATTCATTTTTTGAAAGATCCTTGTGGAAATATCACCAATTATTAATTAAAGTGTCCTCTCTTTAATGCAAAATGCCGTTTTGAAAAATCAGTTTTAGTTCTTGAGAGATAAATTCTTGAAATAATCGACAATTTTTTCGAATTTTGCAATTTTCGTCGGTTAAGTTTTAAAAAATCGTATAAAATTCAGTTCTTTTAATATGAGTATGAAAATCTCCCAAAGTGTTAATAAAAGTGTCCTCTTTCCAATAAACCAACCCGTTTTGAAAAATATCTTTTAGTTTTTGAGAAAACAATATAGGAAGTTTTGATAAAATTTTCAATGTTGCAATTTTCATCGATAATTTGCAAAATTCGCTATAAAATTAATTTCTTGAATGATCCTTGTGGAAATATCGCCAATTATTAATTAAACTATCCTCTTTTTAATGCAAATAGCCGTTTTGAAAAATCTGTTTCAGTTCTTGAGAAATAAATTTTTGAAATGATCGACAATTTTTTCGAATTTTGCAATTTTCGTCGATTAAGTTTTAAAAATTCGTATAAAATCCAGTTCTTGGAATATGAGTATGAAAATCTCTCAAAATGTTAATAAAAGTGTCTTCTTTCCAATGAACCAACCCGTTTAGAAAAATAGCTTTTAGTTTTTAAGAAAATAATATTTGAAGTTTTAATAACATTTTCGATGTTGCAATTTTCATCGCTAACTTGCAAAATTCGCTATAAAATTAATTTCTTGAAGGATCCTTGTGGAAATATCACCAATTATTAATAAAACTATCCTCTTTTTAATGCAAATAGCCGTTTTGAAAAATCTGTTTCAGTTCTTGAGAAATAAATTTTTGAAATGATCGACAATTTTTTCGAATTTTGCAATTTTCGTCGATTAAGTTTTAAAAATTCGTATAAAATCCAGTTCTTGGAATATGAGTATGAAAATCTCTCAAAATGTTAATAAAAGTGTCTTCTTTCCAATGAACCAACCCGTTTTGAAAAATATCTTTTAGTTTTTGAGAAAACAGTATTTCAAGTTTTGGTAAAATTTTCGATGATGCAATTTTCATCGATAACTTGCAAAATTCGGTATAAAATTAATTTTTTGAAGTATCCTTGTGGAAATATCATCAATTATTAATTAAAGTATCATCATATTAATGCAAAAAGCCGTTTTAAAAAATCACTTTTGTTTTTGAGAAATAAATTTTGAAATGAAAGACAATTTTTTCAAATTTTGCAATTTTTGCCGATTAAGGTTTAAAAATTCGTATAAAATCCACTTCTTGGAATATGAGTGAAAATTTCCCAAAGTGTTAATAAGACTGTCCTCTTTTCAATGATGAGCTTCATGGATTATTAAGTTATCGTCAACGAAGCGACCATGGTACTTCATATTATTAGTAAAAGTGTTGAATTTTTCTGAGAAGATAAAAGTTGTATTCTTAACAATACTTTTTTTGACTCTCAGATGCATAAACAGCGAAAGAAATTCGAAAAGCTGAGATTTCGATGAAATCGTCATTTTACATCTTATTGATAATAGAGCATGGTATTCGAACGTTTTAGAAAAGAAGTTTTAGTATAAAAGTTGTAGCGAATTTTATTCTTAACAATATTGGTCTTTTATATATTTGCTCTCACAACCAGATGCATGAATATTGAGAAAAATTCGAAAACGTGAAAATTATATGAAATCTTGCTTTTACACATTGTTGTCAGTAGAACGTTGGATTCGGAACGGTTTCGAAAAAAAGTTTTAGTATAAAAGTTGTTGCAAACTTTATTCTTAACAATATTGCTCTTTTACACTTTTGCTCTTAGATGCATAAATATCGAGATGTGTACGAAATACGAACCCTAACAACTATATATTGAGACATAATAGAATTTATATACATATAATTAACAACAATTAAACAGATTATTTTGTTTTAATAAATTTTTCAAATTAATATCATTTGATTAAACAATTAACAACAATTTTGTCTAATGAACAATCTAATGCTGTTTTGTAGTATTTGTTGATATTTTGTTGCGTTCAGGATCCTGATGTTGTCATCCAGGCCTAATCATTACTCCCTTCGGAAATTTTACACAACGTTTTAAACAATCTTTATGAAATGCCTCATGTTTATTGCGAATTACGCATTTATTATTACGGTAATCGCCAACACATACATCAAATTTCGATTCATCGCTGAATATTACCCTGGACCAAAATTCGTATAAAATCGATTTCTTGGAATATGAGTGTGAAAATTTTCCAAAGTGCTAATAAAAATGTCCTCTTTAAAATAAACCAACACGTTTTGAAAAATAACTTTTAATTTTTGAGAAAACAATATTTGAATATTTGTTGCAATTTTCATCGATAATTTTCAAAATTCTTTATTATTAATTAAAGGATCCTATTTTTAGAGTTGCTTCGTTAGTTAAATCAGCATCAAAACAGTTCATTTTAGTATCTTGGATCCAAATAAGTTGACATATCTTATCAGTTTTCTTAGTAATTTCATTTTTATTCAAATATCGCAATAATGTGGCAATATAGGGTATCACTTCAGAAATGCACTGGAAATTATAATCATAATGGCCATCATTCCATCACTAGCAAACACCATTAACTTCACAACCTTGGTACATAAATAAGAAAATATTTATATAGTAGAAACCACGAGAGCTGGCAGTGACAGATGCTTAGAAATGGTATGAATCAAGATATGGACGTATGACTTAGATTATTTCACCACGTACATTTAAATGTAGGTTATGTTAGTAATGGAGGTTATATGTCAAACATTGTCAAAAATATTATTTAATGATTTTCCTTTCAAAGAAAACATTTTCGGCTTGTGAAAACACTGACAGATTCATGACAACGCTCACAAGACGTTTCGATTTGAGGTTATTATTATAGAGTTACATCCCTTAAAAGAACAGACGTACTTTTTCAACGTGGCCATTTGAATTGTACAGCAGACATATTAAACTAATGCTATCTCTTTCTAACACACATTACTCTCTAGTGGTTTGTGAACTATGTATGGCATTTGTAAGAGCGGAAAATGATGATTTACTGCCAGCTCTCGTGGCGTCTACTATAGACACAATTATTCACGTATCTTTGTCATTAATTAGAATTACATTTGTTATTTTTGAATTTGATGTATGGTAATATCATAAATGTCTCCTACATTGATTAATTTTTTGCCATCATACATCTAAAACCACAGGATTAATTAATTTTTAATTTAAATGTAAATCACCTGTCTCTTTAACGCTATTATTCCGCCACAAATGAACATAAATAAGTGTGCTGATCGCATTTATAAAATCACCGCGGTCGCCCTAATTAACGAGTTAATAAAAGAGGAGAGGCAAAAGAAAAATGAGAGTTTGCGAAATAAAAAACGCTATATCACTATTAATTCATTCTACTCGACACAATAACGCTTTCATACGATTAATTGGCAAGATTTGCATAGCCCGGATTTATAACCACTTGCCATGTTTTAGCGTCGCCGGATCTCTCGCCGTGAGTGGAGCTACTTGTGTTGTTTGTGGTTCGTTCGTTCGGTCTAATGCATTGCGAACTCGATGATTTATTGGTTCCGAGCTGTAAACGGCTCGGCCCTCGGTCTGTTGACTTTAATCTTCATCTGCGATTTTCTTTCACTAATGAGATCGTACTTAGTCTTGGTATATAGGGAGAGTACCAAGAACAAAGAACCAGAACCGCTTCTTTCTTTCGATGATACCGAATGATAAGGTGTGAACGTTACACATTTTCTTAAATAATTTATTTATATTCTGTGGGAAAATAGATTACAATAATAGATTAAATTAATATAACTAACCGGAATGATTTAAATTGAGGAAAAATTAATTCGTGTTCTATTTAAAAGAAAATTTATGTTTCGAATTCTTCAGAGGTGTGTATGTTGATCTAAGAACCAACGCCGAAGGCGTTTGCATTTATGTTTACGACTCAAGTGAGGCAGTTAATGTTGCCACCGGCTTTGCGTAAGAAGCTAACTATTAATCGAAAATCGTATGCAAATCTTGTTATATTCTCGACTTATGTAAAAGACACTCAATGTATGTATGTATAATCAAACTGAATAATGTTAATATAACGACAGTGTGTAACAGTTCCATTTTCTTATGGTTAGTTTTTTTTAAATTAATTTGTGAAAGCACCCACGATTCAAAATGCGTTACGAATTAAAATGATCGTAAAATTAAAATAAATGCAAATCAAGGGAGACAACGCGTACAACTAAAAAAGGAACCTAATTATCACGTAACGCCATCCACCGCCACCGCTTTTGGTGTCCTTTTGATCTATGGTCGCCGCCGGTAATGGAGGAAGTGGTGATGGTATCTTTATGGAGATGCCACACGATATACACTCGTATAAAAACGAGTGTTTTATTCTCTTTTAATGTTTTCAAAGCGTATAAAAAAATTTACGCTTTAGGAATTTTTTTTTGTTTTTATTTTCCAATGCAAATTGAAAAAAAAAAATGTGCATAAACTAAAAATTACGTAAAAGCTTGAATACTCAAGGATTTTTTTTTGTGGTCGATACATTAAAAATAAAAAAAAAGTTATGGGAGCGTTAAACTAAATTTACGACTTGGTTCTATAGACATTCCGTTTCGTGGCGGTTTTATTATGTTATGTGTGTGTGTGTTGCCCATTGGTATGCTCTCGAAAGTGCTGGTGGCGTTACGTCAGCTTAGAATAATGTCAAAGTCTCCAAGCTAACCGGTACACCCCCGTTCTGCACGATTCCGATTAAGGAACCCGATAGTCGCCGTCACACGTATTCCAACGAAAAGGACAAAAAAAATAAGGTTCCATAGCACGCAAATTGTTATGAGAACACGATCGAATCAAAATTGTTTTGTACAACCTAATAACATATATAAAATGATCAAAAAAGTTATGCAACCAAATTAACAATTCTCATTGATTGGAATTGCAACTAACTTCATGGAGAAGCTTGATATTAAATTTTCTAAATATACAGGAATTTCATATAACAACTATGCATATGCACTGTCTCACATAAAATAGCTTAATAATACATCAGTTAAATTTATCAAGAGGTGGTAAAAGTGGGCCTAAATAAAATTGAAAAGAGATTGATAATAGGAGACAATAACCGGGCAGAAAGAAAGGAAACTAGAAAATGATTGGTAATAGAAGAGAGACACTGAACAGAAGCTGGAAAGAGAAAAATTAAATTGTGCAGAAAGCTGGGAAACTGAAAACACACCGAAGATAGAAACTGAAGAAAAGCTGGAAACTTAAGAAGGAGATTGGACAAAAACGATGGATGTTGGGAAAAAGCCGGTAATAGAAAGCAGCCATTAAATAGGCACTGATCATAGATATTTTGACAGAAAAAAGAGAACTGGAAAGCGACTGGTAATAGAAGGAACACATTATGCTAAAGAATATAGAAACAGATTGATCATAGAAGAACGAAAATGAACACATAAGACATTGGAAAGGAGCTGGAAATATAAGAAATAAACTACTGCTGGGAAGACTGTAGGAGGAGATGGAGTTGGGGGGAATTTTGCCGGATGGGCAAAATCTCTCAATCGACAACGTGTATGTGCTGAAGCATCTGGCAGATAGAGAGCTCTGTTTACTACGCCCTGTTTATTGATCTGAAGGCGGCTTTTGATAAGGTGAACAGGGGGAAGTTGTAGGAAGAGATGGGGAGGAGAGGGATCACGGAATACCTAATAGCGAGAATGAAGGAAATATACATGGAGACTAGGGCTAGGATAAAAGTGGGGGATAAGCTGAGCGACGTGTTCTGGACGACGAAAGGACTGACGCAGGTATGTCCGCTGAACCTAACTCTGCATTGTATACGGCGAACTTGGAAGAGAGATTGTAGAAGGGGCAGATGGGAGAGTTGGTGGTGAGAGGTAGAGACATTGGAAAGATATTTTAGGAGGAAGGGGTTGGAACTGAATGTAGAGAAGACAAAGATGATGAAGTTCTGTAAGGGTGGGAGGCCGAAGAGGCAGCAAACACGCCCTTCATTGGACCCCAACCTGGTTGTGGACTACAAAAAAGCCACCTAAAACAAATAATCAACAACTGGGAGGTTTCAAAGATAGCCTTACGCTGGAAAGATCTTCCAGGTCACAGATAAGCGACGAGTATGATGACTCCGTCGCAAAACAAAACCAAAGAGGTTTTATGCCTCAGCAAAGGGGATCTAAGAACGCTCTCAGGCTACCTGACCGGCCATGCGCCCTTAAAATACCACCTCTTCCACATTGGACAAGCTGAGGACCAAACTTGTCGACTATGCAACGACGAGTCAGAAACTGCTGAACATATACTGTGCAATTGCGTCGCCAGAGGCCGTTTAAGACACAACATCTTCGGTAAAACTCCCCTGTTACCTACCGACATAAAAGTTCAAGACCTCAGGACAATACTAAGGTTCATTAAGGACCTACATTTGCCCTAAACCTTTGGAGGGTTAAAGTTACAATAGATCTTATAGGTCGCGGTAACGAGAGGGGCCACTCTCCTCAGCCCGGCAGCAATAATAATAATAATAATAAGGGTGGGAGAAAAAGAACGGAAAACTGGAGATGGGAGGGAAAGGAGATCGAGGAGGTTAGGGAGTATACTTACCTGGGGTATGTGTTTAGGGAGGATAACAGGGAGGAGTCGTATGTGAAAGCTATGGCAAAAAAAGGCGAATAAGGTGATGGGACAAGTATAGGGTTATGGAGAGAGAGTCTTTGGAAGGAATGTAGCAACGAGGAAGATTATGTTTGGATGGAAGGAGCAGGGAATGCTGAAGGACGAGTAAGCTAGATATTGGAGATGGGTGCTTGGGGTGGCGAGAGAAACACTGGGGTATATAGTGAGGGAAAAGGTAAAGGTGGATAAGGTCAGAGTGGAGGCGGGCAGGAGGACAGTGAAATATGAAGAAAGAATAGAAGGGAGGCCAAACTGCAGGATCTTGGGGGAGTGTTGGAGGAAAATTAGAAAGGGAAAGGTCAGATATGAGAAAAGAGACAGAGACGACTATTATAGAAGAGCGGATTATTCGGTAACTGAGATAAATAGTAGACGAAGGGTGGGTAGGGAGATGTGGAGGGAGTTGAGAGATAGAGATTGAGATGTGCAGAGACAGGAAAGAAGGACACAAATAAAAGAGAGAAGGTATAGGGACATAATTACGGAGGAGCTGCCTAGATACTTGTTATTGGAAGGAGATGAGGAAGGGAAGAAGTTGGTGGCGAGGTTCCGTTGTGAAAACGAGGAGAGAGCTAACAGATACTAGATGGCCGATGAGGAGAGGTAGTGTAGGCTGTGCAGGGAGGAATGGAAAACGTTGGAGTATATGTTGAATGGGTGCAGTGAGTTGAGGGAGGAGGAGATGGACCGAGGGCAGATCTTGGAGAGGGGAAGCGGTGGATGAGATGGGTTGTGGGGGTGAGAAGATAAAGGGATGGTGGTGGCGCGGAAGAATAGGGGTTTTGTGTGGATAGTGGGAGGTATAGACAGGAAGCAGATTTTGAGAGAGGGAGATGAGGGCAAGAGATGGATAAGGCGGTGATTGGACCGAGGAACCGAGGGTGTGGAAATGGAGGAGGAAGGTAGAGGGTGCAAATAATATTTCAATGATGTAAAAAAATGTAAACATGTCATTATATACAATTTTATGTATACAATAAAATTCTTATAAGAAATAAACTTAGAGAAACTGGAACTGGGTCGTCACTAATATATAATTGGTCCAAAACGCAGGTTTGTGAATTATTCGACTTCATAGCCTTGCTTGTCACCATCGCCAAATTTTGCGCACTCACCAATGAGTGTATCTTTTCTATCCATTCCACTACTTCTTCATACTACTGCCAACTGCCCCTATTGCTGAAATCATGCTCCATCTTTAACATTCCATCTAAGTTTTCAATATAAGTTCGAAACAGACTCGGGTTTTAATGGTTCCTGCTTCATTTCTTTGGTCGTCCACAATTTCTTTCTTGTCTAAATCAGGATTCATTAGATATTTAAATATATCTGTATTTTATATAAATTTGCTTTCCTTTACAATGCGTACATTTCATAAATATTAGCAGATTCATCATTAAAAAAAAAATTATTTAGAACCTTACTAGGATCCCAATGATTTAGAAATTTTGTTCCAACCTCATTTATTGTTTCCAGCTACGCCTTATTGTATTTATTAGTCTCTAATTTCCTTTTCAGTGCCTCTCTGCATTTCCATTGACATTTCTATGACATAGGTTTAACCGCCACAACATCAATAGTAATCTGACGACTTGCTTTTTTCTTTGTTCCCTGTTTTTTTGGCAAGTTAACTATCTCATTCGTATTCATCTAACTTTATTTCTTTAACTGTTCTCCATGAGTTGTAGAAGAATTAAACGACACCTCAACCAAAACAATGAAGCCAAACCTTCTTATGTACCTTGAAAAGTCTTTTTCCCTTTATTTATTATCCATATTCCTTTTTCTCCGTCTTTTTTGCAGCTAATTTTTCCCTCAAATTTAAAGCATGATGAATGCATGGTTTTAGAGTAAAGCTCACCTAAATGTCCATAAGGGAGAGGGGACACTTGATATAGTTGAAAAGACATTTAGCCTATCTGATGAAAATGATCCCACTCCATGTCTTCCGGTACAAGAAGTAGAATTTTTACACGATTACAATCCATTTTACTTACAAATTATTAAAAACATAACAGAAATTTAACTCATTGCAAAAACAGTACAAACACTACACTTCCTTTATTGAGCATTGATTTCTCACTTCGTAACATTTCCTGACTCAGATTACACAATTTAATATTATTTCTGAAATTATAATGCTCAGACACCATCCAGCAAAAAAAAAAGGTTCGACTTATACCAAATCGAGCCCACACTTTAAGAAAATGTCTAAAATTGATGAAATGTCTAAAATAGTACTGAGGAGATACTATTACTGAAACAAGTGTCTGGACTTTAATATTAAGTCTGGAATTATAGTGACAACACATCATCTAGCAGAATAGAGGTTCAACTTGCTGTAGGCAAAGCTCGCATGTTAAAAAATTGTGAATTTTTCCATATGAGGTCAAATTGATGAAAAGCAATTTAATGGCAAAAATGAAGTATGGAATTGCACTGAAAGGATTCCAGACTTTTAAAAAAGGTTTAAAATTGCATTTTCTATATTCCAAGCAGCAAGAAAAAATGTGTAATAGTACTGATAAGATTCTAGATAATGAGGAGACATTTGTAATTACAATGGAAAGACACTAGGATTTATTTTGAGAAGATATAGCAAGAAAATATTTGTATTTGCTTTGATAGAATTGCAAACACTAAGAACAAGGTTGCAATTACACTGGAAAAACTCCAGACTTTAAGGAAATATATGGAATTGTATTGAGGGGACACCATACTTCAAACAAATGTCTAAAATTACTCTTCTCAGATTACACAATTTAAAATTATTTCTGGAATTACAATGCTCAGACATCATCCAGCAGAAAAAAGTTTCGATTTAGACTAAATCGAGCCCACACTTTAAAAAAATGTCAAAAATTGATGAAATGTCTAAAATAGTACTATTACTAAAACAAATGTCTGGAACTTGTCTGGACTTTAATATTAAGTCTGGAATTATAGTGACAACACATCATCCAGCAGAAAAGAGGTTTAACTTACCATTATGTTAAAAAAATCAATTTAATGACAACCCATAATTGGAATTTTTAATACATATTTAATAAATATGTAACTAGAATTTAAAATATGTTAAGGCAGGTCATACAAAATTAATTTTATTATCATAGTTACTTAATTTTTTATATGTTTCAATTAGCATTATAGAAAACATCATTTAAGTTTCAAAAAAGAAATTAAAAGTGCTCAATTACCTTGTTATTTATTATATATTCCGTAAACCAAAACACTACTATCAATCCATTATTGTTATTATTAACCATGTTTTGCAATTACAAAATAATAATGGTAATCACAAGTTATTTTTTGAATTTTAAATTAAAAATAAGCTTTTATAGGAATTATCTTTACTTGGTATTATCCTTCCTGTGCACTGACATTTAACGATTTCGATCGGAACAATCTTTCAACGGTTTACCTTGTAGTAAATAAATTACACGACATTATAAACTCTAAATAAACAACCCGCCTTCGTTCTTTATTTTATTTTATTTTTTTTTTTAAATACTTCAGCCTTATGAGATTTATGGTGCAATCCACGTTCTATTACCCCAACTGAATTATTGCTTATTGTCTTAAGAGACGAGGTGTATTAATAGAATGTTAAAACATAAATCTTTTAATATTTCTATTTAGTGAATATTTTCGAATTTTTATCTTATTGGGTCGATGGACGTTCGGATGATGTTGCCATAAATCAGTTGTCGGAGGTGGGTTTGTCATACAGTGGTCAGCTGTAAGCCGTACGCTGTCTGGTACAGGTCGAAAAACGACCGAAAAAAAAGAAAAAAAAACTATATGACGTCCGGACCGGAGCGGCACATGAACGTTCATTAGTATTTATGGCACAGCGTGAGATTTCTGAGCGCATTTTTCAGTTAACGTCGAAAAGCCGCCACAAAGATCTGGCTCTCGCATGACTTATGGCTTGCCGTACGTCAGATGATGTATGCGATGATATTTTAATATCACTTTACACGTACTCATAATCCCTTTAAAAAATTTCTTCTTCCCGGAGTCATTTTTTAATTTACTATTCTAAATTAACCATCTGCAACGAAAAAAAAATGGGACGAGGAATATTTTACTTATCTATTTTGACTTTGAACAATAATAATAATCAGTCGGTAAACGTTACATTGTAACGGAGCGGTTAATATGTTTTTAATACCATAATCACCGGGGTTGAAACATCTGTAAAATTTTCGCGAGAAACATAATAACACCGTCGACGTTAACTCGAGTAAATTTTTTGATGGTAACCCTTCGTGCAAATTATAGTCGTTATACGAGCCACGGCAGCTTATACTAATGTCGATAAATTACACGCCAAAAGAATTCTTCAGGATACTTATTCCTTTCTTTTTATTAGAAACTAGATGTTTCTAATTTTTTGATATTAAATAATATATCAAGTTACTATATCAATTATTACCAATTTTTATCTTTACCCGCATTCATCTCCATACGTCGTACTTTCTCTCTGCTCTCTGATTCTATATATTCACGCAAAATACGCTTAGAATACCTTCTCCAGTCAAAATGTATATCACATACATGCAATGATATCAATTGGAAGAGAAGGAAAACAAAAACCCAAGTATTTGGCCTTAAAAGATGAATCGTATGAAAATTTATTATTTTTATGTGTTACACGTGTTTCGACTTGGAGTCATCTTCAGACACAACTAAGGAATTTATAAAATTAGTTAAAAGTACAAAAATAAAAAGTAAAATGTAAAAATATTGAATAATCTGTCAACAACAAAAAGTGAACCTAAGAAATTACCTATTATTAGTATGTATTTATAGTTATTACCTGATAAAAACATTTTTTCTTGAGCACGTTGCGAAAATTGAGGTTAAATTTTGAGGTTACAAAGCGTTATTGAAATGTATTTAAAAATGAAAACAATTAACGTTTATAATGAAGATAAAACACTAAATTTTGAAATAAAAGGCTGAAAAATAGAAAAAATTGAAAAATTAATAAACTAAATCTTAATGAGAAAAAATTGTCGTTTATTTCAAAAATTTATGTCACAAGAACAAAATTTTGAAAATTTTCGTTGAAAATTGCAACATCGAAAATTTTATCAAAACTTCAAATATTGTTTTCTCAAAAACCGAAAGTCATTTTTCAAAACGTGTTGGTTCATTGGAAAGAGGACACTTTTATTAACACATTGGTAAATTTTCATACTCATATTCCAAGAAATGGATTTTATNTTTTTGGCCTTAAAAGATGAATCGTATGAAAATTTATTATTTTTATGTGTTACACGTGTTTCGACTTGGAGTCATCTTCAGACACAACTACGGAATTTACAAAATTAGTTAAAAGTACAAAAATAAAAAGTAAAATGTAAAAATATTGAATAATAAGAAATTACCTATTATTAGTATGTATTTATAGTTATTACCTGATAAAAATATTTTTTCTTGAGCACGTGGCGAAAATTGAGGTTACAAAGCGTTATTGAAATATATTTAAAAATGAGAACAATTAACATTTATAATGAAGATAAAACACTAAATTTTGAAAAATTTATAAACTAAAATTTAATGAGACGCCGACTTCTTGTTTTAAGGATACGATTCATTTTTTAAGGCCAAAAACTAGGGTTTTTGATTTCCTTCTCTTCCAATTGTTATCTTCTTGTATCACCGTGGTATGCTTCAAGACTAGTGATGGAACGGATAGTGATTTTGCGAAAAGCCGGATACGAATTAAACTAAACTAAAAGTGATTTTTCAAAACGGCTTTTTGCATTAAAAAGGGGATACTTTAATTAATAATTGGTGATATTTCCACAAGGATCTTTCAAGAAATTAATTGTATAGAGAATTTAGAAAATTTTCGATGAAAATTGCAACATCGAAAATTTTTTCAAAACTTCAAATGTTGTTTTCTTAAAAACCGAAAGTCATTTTTCAAAACATGTTGGTTCATTGGAAAGAGGACACTTTTATTAACACATTGGGAAATTTTCATACTCATATTCCAAGAAATGGATTTAATACGAATTTTTAAAACTTAATCGGCGAAAACTACAAAATTCGAAAAAATTGTCGATTATTTCAAAAATGTATGTCTCGAGAACTAAAAGTGATTTTTCAAAACGGCTTTTTGTATTAAAAAGAGGATATTTTAATTAATAATTGGTGATATTTCCACAAGGATCCTTCAAGAAATGAATTTTATAGCGAATTTTCAAAATTATCGATGAAAATTGTAACATCGAAAATTTGATCAAAACTTCAAATATTGTTTTATCAAAAACTAAAAGTTATTTTTCAAAACGTGTTGGTTCATTGGAAAGAGGACACTCTTATTAACATTTTGGGAAATTTTCATTCTCATATTCCAAGAAATGGATTTAATACGAATTTTTAAAACTTAATTTTCAAAAATTACAAAATTCGAAAAAATTGTTGATTATTTTAAAAATTTATGTCTTAAGAACTAAAAGCGATTTTTCAAAACGGCTTTTTGCATTAAAAAGAGGATACTTTAATTAATAATTGGTGATATTTCCACAAGAATCCTTCAAGAAATTAATTTTATAGCGAATTTTGAAAATTATCGATGAAAATTGCAACATCGAAAATTTTATCAAAACTTCAAATGTTGTTTTCTTAAAAACCGAAAGTCATTTTTCAAAACATGTTGGTTCATTGGAAAGAGGACACTTTTATTAACACATTGGGAAATTTTCATACTCATATTCCAAGAAATGGATTTTATACGAATTTTTAAAACTTAATTTTCAAAAATTGCAGAATTCGAAAAAATTGTTGATTATTTCACAAATTTATTTCTCAAGAACTGCAAGTGATTCTTCAAATTTTGCATTAAAAAGAGGACACTTTAATTAATAATTCGTGATATTTCCACAAGGATCTTTCAAGAAATTAATTTTATAGCGAATTTTGACAATTATTGATGAAAATTGCAACATCGAAAATTTTATCAAAACTTCAAATATTATTTTCTCAAAAACCGAAAGTCATTTTTCAAAACGTATTGGTTCGTTAGAAAGAGGGCACTTTTATTAACACATTGGGAAATTTTCATACTCATATTCCAAGAAATGGATTTAATACGAATTTTTAAAACTTAATCGGCGAAAACTGCAAAATTCGAAACAAATTGTCGATCATTTCAAAAATTTATTTCTCAAGAACTGCAAGTGATTTTTCAAAACGGCTTTTTACATTAAAAAGAGGATACTATAATTAATAGTTGGTGATATTTCCACAAGAATTCTTAAAGAAATTAATTTTATAGCGAATTTTGAAAATTATTGATGAAAATTGCAATATCGAAAATTTTATCAAAACTTCAAATATTGCTTTCTCAAAAAGTAAAACTCATTTTTCAAAACGTGTTGGTTCATTGGAAAGAGGACACTATTATTAACTCTTTGGGAAATTTTTATACTCATATTCCAAGAAATGGATTTAATACGAATTTTTAAAACTCAATCTGCGAAAATTGCAAAATTCGAAAAAATTGTCGTTTATTTCAAAAATTTATGTCACAAGAACTAAAAGTGATTTTTCAAAACAGCTTTTTGCATTGAAAAGAGGATACTTTAATTAATAATTGGTGATATTTCCACAAGGATCCTTCAAGAAATTAATTTTATAGCGAATTTTGACAATTATTGATGAAAATTGCAATATCGAAAATTTTATCAAAACTTCAAATGTTGTTTTCTCAAAAATTAAAAGTTATTTTTCAAAACGTGTTGCTTCATTGGAAAGAGGACGCTCTTATTAACACTTTGAGAAATTTTCATACTCATATTCCAAGAGATGGATTTTATACGAATTTTTAAAACTTAATTTTCAAAAATTGCAAAATTCGAAAAAAGTGTCGATTATTTTACAAATTTATGTCTCAAGAACTAAAAGTGATTTTTCAAAACGGCTTTTTGCATTAAAAAGAGGATACTTTAATTAATAATTGGTGATATTTCCACAAGGATCCTTAAAGAAATTAATTTTATAGCGAATTTTGAAAATTATCGATGAAAGTTGCAATATCAAAAATTTCAAATATTGCTTTCTCAAAAACTAAAACTTATTTTTCAAAACGTGTTGGTTCATTGGAAAGAGGACACTTTTATTAACACTTTGGGAAATTTTCATACTCATATTCCAAGAAATGGATTTAATACGATTTTTTTAAACTTAATATACGAAAATTGTAAAATTCGAAAAAATTGTCGTTTATTTCAAAAATTTATGTCTCAAGAACTAAAAGTAATTTTTCAAAACAGCTTTTTGCATCGAAAAGAAGATACTTTAATTAATAATTGGTGATATTTCCACAAGGATCCTTCAAGAAATTAATTTTATAGGGAATTTTGAAAATTATCGATGAAAATTGCAACATCGAAAATTTTATCAAAACTTCAAATATCGTTTTCTCAAAAACTAAAAGTTATTTTTCAAAACGGGTTCGTTCATTGGATAGAGGACACTTTTATTAACACTTTGGGAAATTTTCATACTCCTATTCCAAGAAATGAATTTAATACGAATTTTTAAATCTTAATCGGCGAAAATTGTAAAATTCGAAAAAATTATCGACCATTTCAAAAATTTATTTCTCAAGAACTAAAAGTGATTTTTCAAAATGGCTTGTTGTATTACAAAGAGGACACTATAATTAATAATTGGTGAAATTTCCACAACGATCCTTAAAGAAATTAATTTTATAGCAAATTTTGAAAATTATCGATGAAAATTGCAACATCGAAAATTTTATTAAAACTTCAAATATTGTTTTCTCAAAAACCGAAAGTTATATTTTAAACATGTTAGTTCATTGTAAAGAGGACACTTTTATTAACACTTTGGGATATTTTCGTACTCATATTCCAAGAAATGGAAAATTCGAAAAAATTGTCGATTATTGCAAAAATTTATTTCTCAAGAACTAAACGTGATTTTTCAAAACGGCTTTTTGCATTAAGATGAGGATACTTTAATTAATAATCGAAAGTGATAATGGCCGGATAGTTTCTGGATATCCGCTCCATCACTATTCAAGACCCTTCTTCTCCGATTAGTTATCACCCTTCCTTTTCCGTTATTGTCTTTCATCCAATCCGTGAATACTTCCACGCTTCCCTTTCTAAAGTTCACCATCATCTTCTGTACTCCTTGGAAGCAACATTCATTCCCCGTACATTTCCGTTCCCATTTACTGCTTTTCTGCATCGACCAACTCCCATGTATGTGTTTGGCAACTATTGACGCCAACGAGATGCCTAACACCATTTACCTCAGATTAGGTCCTCTTGAATCCTAGATTTTCGTATCATACAACAACCTGAGCATCATAACCTTCTCCAAAATAAGTTTGCCATTTTCCGAACATATCTGTTACTTTGTCTCTAACATACCTTAAATGCTCCACGAATTCCAGATGCATCGGTATGATAGTGGATCCGGCGTTATTTTTTGTGGAGCATTGGTATTTAATCGCACTTACTTTATTNGTTTTCTCAAAAACTAAAAGTTATTTTTCAAAACGGGTTGGTTCATTGGAAAGAGGACACTTTTATTAACAGTTTGGAAAATTTTCATACTCATATTCCAAGAGGTGAATTTTATACGAATTTTTAAAACTTAATCGGTGAAAATTGCAAAATTTTAAAAAATTGTCGATCATTTCAAAAATTTTTTTCTCAAAAATTAAAAATGATTTTTCAAAACAGCTTTTTGCATTGAAAAGAGGAATACTTTAATTAATAATTGGTGATATTTCCACAAGGATCCTTCAAGAAATTAATTTTATAGCGAATTTTGAAAATTATCGATGTACATTGTAAAACATCGAAAGTTTTATCAAAACTTCAAATACTGTTTTCTCAAGAACTATAAGTTATTTTTCAAAACGGGTTGGTTCATTGGCAAGGGGACACTTTTATTAACACTTTGGGAAATGTTCATACTTATATTGTAAGAAATGGATTTTATACGAATTTTTAAAACTTAATCGGCGAAAATTTAAAAATTTGAAAAAATTTTCGATTCTTTCACAAATTTATGTCTCAAGAACTAAAAGTGATTTTTCAAAACGGCTTTTTGCATTAAAAAGGGGATACTTGAATTAATAATTGGTGATATTTCCACAAGGATCCTTCAAGAAATTAATTTTGCCAACGGGATGCCTAACACTTTTAACTCAGATTAGGTCCTCTTGAATCCCAGATTTTCGTACCATTCAACAACCTGAGCATCATTACCTTCTCCAAAATAAGTTTGCCATTTTCCGAGCATATCTGTTACTTTGTCTCTAACATACCTTAAATGCTCCACGAATTCCAGATGCATCGGTATGATAGTGGATCCGGCGTTATTTTTTGTGGAGCATTGGTATTTAATCGCACTTACTTTATTATTTGATTCTAGGTTGTAAGAAGTTTGGAATGACACTGAAAAGATTCTTTTGACATTTTAACAACATTAAAAAAATTTTAAAAATTGCACTTTCCATATTCCAAGCAGCAAGATCTGTAATCTGTAATCATAATCTGTAATAGTCTGGAACTTGTCTGGAGTTTAGTTTAATATTAAAAAAGTATCAAAATTTGCGCTTGCCGAATGCCAACTTGCAAGAGCAAAATTTTATTGTAACTGCACAAATTGATAGGATTGTAGGTAGTAAGGACAAGTTACAATGAAAAGACTCTAGTCTAAAAATCTTTAAGTTTGGGAAATATTAGGCATTACATTATGAAAGAGATTGACTGCCATAGACAATTTTGAGTTAAATCAAGAACGATATTCGTGGATAGTAATGGCGGTGTTTAGAGATAACAAATTATATTTCAAAATACCAAAGATACCACAAGCGATATTGAGAAGATATTGCTAGATATCAAGGAGAATGATGATAGATAATGAGGAAATTATTGATGAAAGCATGTCAAGTATGGTATTTTCAACTATGACCATATTTGGGAATTAGATTAAAAAAATTTACATCTGGTTACTTTTCAGCAAATATTTTGTAAATATAAATTCTTTTGATGGTATATGATAGGATTTTGATCCTGTTTTGAGGATCCTCAAATCAGTTTTGATTATTTTTAGAAATATATCTGTATAATATAATATAATATATAATATCTGTATATCTTCATAATGAAAATCAAATTCTCTATCGGCAAGTTTACAACCATCAGGTGATATCCAAGTTTATGCCTAAAAGTGTCAGAATAAGTAATACATTCCGAGACAAGCCATGATCAATAGGATTAAATTACTTGCTGAAGTCGAGTAAACCAACAAGGTCATTCTCAACCACATCTAATACTGTACCGTTTGAAATCACTTCAAGTAGGACATTCAACCTTAAACAGATGTACCACATATGCTCGTTTCCATGTAGTAAAAAAGACCGGGGGAAGTTTATGGAGATTTTTTTCACCCGAAATGCTTCAAAGCAAGCTTGAGGAAGCAGCGGTAAGTATTTCGACAAAAGTTAAGGGAATGTGGTTTGATAGCTTGCAATCCAGCTATAGGAGCTTTACTTACTACAACTCACGTAAGACGTAGACTTGGGGGCGATTCAGTAATATTTTGGACAGGAATTTCTTCTGAGGCTTCTTCTCGTTACGGTTGACAGAGGCATATTAACAACACGATGATACGTATCACAGATCATAGAAGAGCATGTGTGATGTCTTATACTGGATTTGTTGGCAATGGTTTTCTGTTAATGCAGGATATACACGATCACACATGGCAAGGATCATAATACAGTACCTGGAAGGAGTTGGTATTTCAAAAATGGACTGACTTGCTCAATGACTATTTTCTCTGTTTATCATCTGCAAATAAGGCACAACCACAATTATGTTAATTTGCAATCTCTTTTGTGACTCATCTTCCATTAGGAAATGAGCCATAAAAGAAAATCGTAGAAAAGGAGGGGTGAGCGAACTGTATTAGGAGAGATTTTGCATTGATTTGAAATTTTCTTCAATCCTAAATGAAACCTAAATTAATTTAGACACCCAAATGATAATCAGGTTGACTTCCATTTGGGATTAGTCTAAAATAGTTTGATATTTACATTGAAGTGTTATTAATTCCAACTGTTTGTATATTTTGACTTTACAACCAATATGTTTAGACATCTATGAAGAAGAAGAAAACAAATTTTATTCTGTACCCACTACATAAAAAAAAATAAGAATAACAATAAAAATATCTATATGTATATACAACAAAAATAAAAAAGTTAAGGGGTGAGAATAGGGCTACCGACCAAGGTCTTTCTGCCCGTGATTTTTGTAGTCGGCGGCTTGCTTCAGTCTTCTCTGACGGCCAGGAGTTTTTGGAAGAGAAGAGGTGGGTTGTTGCCAGGGTGGAGTAATTGAGGCGATATAAGCGTGTGTTGCAAGGCGTTGGTAGGAAAATTTAGAATGGATTTATCGGACAAAGATTGAAGACGGGTATGGATAGGGGGTATATCGGTAAGTTGGTATAGCAGATCATTGCTAGGGTTAAAGAGGGGATTACGGGGGTTCCTAATTCGGGTGATGGATCTCAGTGCAGATCTTTCCGCTACTTCCAGGTGGTACATCGTTCTTCTTGGTGCGTTGCTTAGCAGTATTGATCCATATTCTATGATGGGCCTGCATATAGTCTTGTAGATGTGCGAGGCACATGAGGTAGAGATTCCGCGACCGCTGAACGAGAGAGATTTAAAGTGTTTGGCGTGTGTCTTTACTTTCATCTTCACCTTGGTTGCATGAGTGGAAAACTTAAGCGTTCTGTCAAGTATTATGCCAAGATACTTGCAGGTTGGTGAGACGGAGATTGCCGTTGATTGGATTGTAATTGTGGGAGAGGGAGCGCGGGGTGAGAGGAATGGGACAAAAAATTGTGTTTTTGTGGGATTGAGTAGGATGCGCCATTTTCGGTACCAATTTTCCGTTTCGTTTATGAGCGTCTGTAGCTTACGGACCGAGGAAGTGATATCCCTACTGTGCGAGACCAATGCTGTGTCGTCGGCATAAAGTAGTGCGTATGCAGTGAGGTTAAAGGCGTCTGGGTTGTCGTTGTAAAGATCGTGGCAGAATAAATTGTATAGAGAGGGAGAGATAGGCGAACCCTGAGGAAGGCCTTGCTGAGCGGAGAAGCTGTGGGAAAAGTGATTTTTCAACTTCACGATGGAGGAGCGATTCGACAGGAATTGGTTTATCAAGGTTAGAAGGTAGTATGACGTTTTTAGCTTATCCAGTTTAAATAGCAATCCTTTGTGCCACACGGAGTCAAAGGCCTTTCGGACGTCCAGAAACACTGCTGCCGATTTCAGTTTTACAAAACGTGCCGCCTGGAAGTTGGAAACCAGAATAGTTAGTGGCTGGGATGTTGATTTGCCGGATTGGAAGCCAAATTGGTAAGGCGGAATTTTCTTTGATACCGCAGCCAGGAGCTTGTTCTTCAAGTGCGTCTCGAAGAGTTTTCCAATTACGGGGAGCAGTGAGATGGGGCGATAGTTGGCTGGATCAGATAGAGAAGAATCCTTCTTGGGAATACAAGTTATAATTGACGTCTACAAGTCGCGCGGGAAATGCTGAGTCGTAAGGCAAAAGTTAATTATTTTTCTGATAAAGCCATGGATGTTAAGATCTAGACTCCTCAGCAGTTTCCTTGTGATGTTATCATAACCGGGAGCGGTATCTTTTCCCTGTCCAAGAAGAGTAAAATATTCGTCTTCCAACATGAGAGCATCTTCGGGTGTCTCGAACGGTGTCAAAAATCAATTATCTATAATGTTTTTATTCTGGGGACAAAACGAAACATCCTCGGTAAAGGTGAATACACCTTCCAGGTAGTCAGCATGTATGTTGACAATCTCTTCAGGGTTGGAGTGCACACCGCCATCGGTAGGATCAATGAGCTCCTCCGTTCCAGGTGTCTTTTGGTATCTTGATAGTTTTCGAATTTCGTGCCAATAGTTTCTTCCTTTACACAGTTTTATTTTGTCACAGGCTTCCATGTACTTTTCCGTTCTGTATTGCTGAATTAGTTTCTGTATCTTTTTGTTGAACTCATTAAACTTCTTTTTCAACTCAGGCACTTCATATACCCTGAAGTCTCGATATAGGCGTCTTTTCTCCTTGATGAGTCTGATAATAAATGGAGGTAGCGGAAAACTGTAGTGTTTGGTGGTTCTGGATGGGCTAGCTTTGTCTATCGACTCCTTAAGACATTTGTTAAACCTTGAAATTGTGTCAACTGTGATTGTCTGATGTGCTTCTATGAAGTCTTTCATTATTGAGTTAACTGTCTCCATGTCGCAAAGTTTATAGTTTTTAATTAAAGTCGGAACAGGTTTAGTGACGTTGACATAAACTAAAATGCCCAAGTGATCGGAGCATAAATCCGGAACAACTTCTACCTGTGTAATTAGACCGCGGATGTTTCTTGTGCAGAACAGTAGATCAGGAGTAGAGTTCGGATTGTTTTCCATAACGTACGTGGGAGGAGTCGTGATTTGTACGAAATTGGACATATTCAGGAATTGTCTTATGTGTTTCCTTTTGGTTGGATTCGGATTGAAGTCACCAATTATGAGACATTTGTCGTGCAGTGAGGCCATGTTAAATATGGATTCTTCAATTTTACTAAACGGGTGGATATAAATTAAGAAAACATGTATTAAGTCTGTCCCGATAGTGATACAAAAATGAAGTGCATTATTTAATGGAGAGTTGATTGCGGGGGCGTTGGATTTTCTCAATTGTATCGTGGGGTGGCCCATAGCCACCGCTCATCTATGATATTTAGGAATTTCATTATACTTTAATTATTAATAAAAATCCTTTAAATCCTCACCAAAATATATTCAATGTAAGCAAGAATAATCTCAACATGATAAGCTTAAGCCTTTAATCCTCAATTAATAACATCTTTTAAAACACGGATATCCTTTGAATATTAAAATTTTAGGGATTTATTTAACATATTCATTATTTTCTTGAATTTATAATAATTTTTAATGGTACGACGCGTTTTTCTTTTATTATTAAAATAAATTATTCATAACGGGATGAATCACGACTTAATTACATTGACGGCGGATTCCTTTTTCGTTGCATTCCAAGAACGGAAGGTACGAGACGATTAAGAAACCTGAAACTCTTCTTTTAAAAACCGTCGTCGGTTCTCTTCTTGAGAACATACATACAATGGAAATTTTACAATTGTATGAGTGATTTATAACACCGGGTCAGGTGTAATGTAAACAGTGATCAACACCATTGCGGTTTTTATTTTTACCAACTCAACAGGACCGTATCAAAAGGAACTTAAAAAGATTTATTTAATAATAATCTTTGATGTTTTTAAGAGTTAATTTATGATTATTGCGTTGAAATTATCCGGTATTAATTGATTTGATTATTTAATTAATTAGTTTTTCAAAGAACATTTCCAAGTCTATATGAATCGTTTCTTGTACGTCTTGAATTTAGAGTTGAGGACGTTTCTGCTTATCTCAACGTCAGATAGTGGTGCGACGTTCCACGGAATTAAGTTGATTAATTCCACCAGCACCTGCAATGCAGCGTGACTCGCTATTAATTAACAGAGGAGAAGAGCACGAGAGGACACTCGTTGATGTTCTTGATAAGATATGAAAATTTCATAAATTAAACCCATTTTTCTATAAAAATAATATAGATGTTTAAAATCTTTTTTAATAACTCTTTGTCAATGCGTTAAACGGTTCTTGAGCGCATAATAATAAATTGCCACACGTCATTAGGCGAAAGGTGTGCCCAGGACAACGTCGTCGTCTGGGTCGAGCTGCGACATTTATTGAAAGATATATTAACCTTTTGTGATAGATAACGATCGATAGGTACGAGCTCGTTGAGTGGAAACTGTCAGTTACCGTCGGTAACTGACGGTATTAGGTTTTAATATTTATCCATGTCGTTGTCTATTTACAGATATCATCCTTATTAAAAAAACTAACGATTTCTTTCGATTGGTATTCTAGCAAGAGATGTAACCAAGTTCTTGCAACCAGTTTTGGTATTAGGTTCGAATGTTAAGATGCTGGCGTATACAAGTGTACGAACGATTTACGCCGCCAGATATGGGAAAATGAATTGCAATATTATGCGTGATTGTTTTTTTATTTTCGTTTTGGAATTTTCTTTTCTTGGTATTCCCGCTTTGCACATGACTGATGATGTTTCTTCGTTTTGATAACTACAAATAATCTTTTGTAGTCAATTCGCAAAAAAGATATCGATCGAATTTAGATTACCTTTTTTTTTGTAGTCTTCTCAACCGGAAAAGCTTATCTTCATTAATAGAGTTAATAAGTGCTTAATGATGGGATGATGACAACATTATGAGGTAATGAGTGTGGAATAATTAAGTTCACCATTATATATAGTTCACCATTATATATATTTATATTCACCATATAAATAGAGACACTTCTAACTATCTACTTCCAGCACTCAAGGATATCTCGTAAGTTTCAATATCATCATCTTAAGCAAAATAAACTTTAACTCAATACTCTGAGGAGAAATTAAGATAGTTCTACAATATGTAACAGTCATAACACCTATAAGAAGAATCCTCAGCCATGAATTGCAGAGTACCGCAGACATCGGTAGTGGGTGACACCTTATGGACCCTCAATTACGACAAAATATACAGAGAATGAGGACTGGTAACAGAATATAGATACTAAATAGAGACTGGAATGAGACGCAGTTGAGTGGGCAGAACACGAGGAAACCGGAAAGAGACTGGTAATTGAAAAATATATATATTGAATGGACACTGGAAGGAGAAGAAACAGAATGTACAGGATGTTAATAGAATGGGAAGAGAATATTAAAGCTTGAAAAGAACTAGACATTGAACAATGAGTGGCAATAGAACAAATAGACTGAATAGAGTCTAGAAACAAAAGAAGGAGAATGGACAGAATAAGAAGAGACTGGGAAGAGACTTTCAAACGCAGAAAAGCTGTGTCGGATAGGTGCTGGTTTTGTGAAGAAAATGATACTGAAAAATTGAAAATGATTGTTGTTTGTGAAAAATAAATAGTAAATCTAATGACGAGAAACTCCCAAGTGCGAGGAGTCAGGCATAAGTGAGGTGGCAGAAAGAGACCAACTAATTGAAACCCAACATAATTCGCCCAAATAATAAAAAAACAAGGTTGGATTGGATTCGAGTAGCTTAGCTTAGATTCGAATGGTTGGTATCTTGTGTCATCTAGATTGTGTTAAGTTACAATGGCTGAAGAAACTTGGAGATGAAAACTCATACTTTTCATTTATCATAGACTACAACGCTAAGAATAATGTACAGCAAGTAAAGGAGTTTTGAGTAAGAGAATTTTTAAAAATCACAATTTTTCTTCATTCCATCTAAAAATGTGTGTAAAATTTCATTTCTTGGAATATTATTACGAAATGTTTACCACATATAAGTGTAATTGTCTATTTTATTATGGTGAAAACCAATTTTAAAAATCTCATTTCGTTTCGGAGATAGATATCTTTAATCGTAATCATGCATTTAAAGATCATCAATTACTGACCATTTAAAAGAAAAATCGTATAAAATTTATATCTCACGCGATAGATTTAAATCTAGGACGATTTATAAAGGAAAGAGTCACCTTTATAATGGTAATACTCATTTTTAAAAATCACTTTTAGTTTTTGAATTATATTTTTTTTTAAATAGAACGAATTTTTGTAGTTTGTCAAGATTAGTGATTTTTCTTCGTTACATTTAAAAATTCGTGAAAAATCCATCTCTTGGAATTTTGTTATGAAACTTACACAAAATATAAAGAAAACTGTCTATTTTATAATGGTGGAAACCAATTTTGAAAATCTCGTTTCGTTTCGGAGATAAATATCTGTAATTGTAATCATGCATTCAAAAATCATCAATTATTAAAAATTTTTGAAAAAAATCTACTTCTCATGCAATTGATTTGAATATCAGTCAATTTATAAAGAAAAGAGTCACCTTTTTGATGATGATACTCATGTTTAAAAATATCATTTAGTTTTTGAGTTATTACTTTTTCAATTTGACCAATATTTAGTAATTTGTCAAAATGAACAATTTTTCTTCATTTCATCTAAAAATGTGTGTAAAATCCATTTCTTGGAATTTTATTACGAAATTTTCACCATATATAAATGTAATTGTCTATTTTGTCATGGTAAAAACCAATTTTGAAAATCTCAATTCGTTTCGGAAATAGATATCTTTAATCGTAATCATGTATTTAAAGATCGTCTATTACTATCTCACGTATATCTCACTTATTTCTAACGCGATAGGTTTGAATGTAAGACGATATATGAAGAAAAGAGTCACCTTTATAATGGTAATACTCATTTTTTAAAATCACTTTTAGTTTTTGAATTATATTCTTTTTAAATAGAACGAATTTTTGTAATTTGTCAAAATTAATAATTACGTTACGTTACATTTAAAAATTCGTGAAAAATCTATCTCTTCGAATTTTGTTATAAAACTTACACAAAATATAAAGAAAACTGTCTAGTTCATCATGGTGAAAACCAATTTTGAAAATCTCGTTCCGTTTTGGAGATAAATATCTTTAATTGTAATCATGCATTCAGAAATCATCAATTATTAAACATTTTTGAAAAAATCTATTTCTTATGTAATCCATTTGAGTATCAGTCAATTTATAAATAAAAGAGTCACCTTTTTAATAGTAATACACATGTTTAAAAATATCTTTTAGTTTTTGAGTTATTATTTTTTTAATTTTACCAATATTTAGAGATTTGTCAAAATGAATGATTTTTTCTTCATTTCATCTAAAAATGTGTGTAAAATCCATTTCTAGGAATATTATTACGAAATTTTCGACACATATAAATGTAATTGTCTATTTTATCATGGTGAAAATCAATTTTGAAAATCTCATTTCGTTTCGGAGATAGATATCTTTAATCGTAATCATGCATTTAAAGATCATCAATTATTGATCATTCTTTAAAAAATCGTATAAAATCTATATCCCACGGGATAGGTTTGAATGTAGGAATATTTATGAAGAAAAGAGTCACCTTTATAATGGTAATATTCATTTTTGAAAATCACTTTTAGTTTTTGAATTATATTTTTTTTTAAATAGAATGAATTTTTGTGGTTTATCAAGGTTAACGTTACGTTACATTTAAAAATTCGTGAAAAATCGATCTCTCGGAATTTTGTTATGAAACTTACACAAAATATAAAGAAAACTGTCTATTTTGTAATGGTGAAAACCAATTTTGAAAATCTCATTTCGTTTCGGAGATAAATATCTTTAATTGTAATCATGTATTCAGAAATCATCAATTATTGAACATTTTTGAAAAAAATCTATTCGAATGGTTGGAATCTTGTGTCATCTATGCAGTGAAAGCCGACTTTGTGGACTTGGAAATACTAATTTGGTGGATTTCAAGCAATTATTAAAGGGTTGTGTTGGAAATATTATTAATTGGTTAATTGGAGATGAAAACTCATACTTCTCATTTATCATAGACTACAATGCTAAGAATAATGTACAGCAAGTAAGAGAGTTTCGAGTAAGAGAGCTTATAAAGTAAAGTCATCTTTGTAATGGTTTCATCACAATTTTTCTTCATTCCATCTAAAAATGTGTGTAAAATTCCATTTCTTGGAATATTATTACGAAATTTTTACCACATATAAATGTAATTGTCTATTTTATCATGGTGAAAACCAATTTTGCAAATTTCAATTCGTTTCGGAGATAGATATCTTTAATCGTAATCATGCATTTAAAGATTACTATCTATTACTATCTCACGTATATCTCACGTATATTTCACGCGATAGGTTTAAAAGTAGGACGATTTATGAAGAAAAGAGTCACCTTTATAATGGTAATATAAATTTTTAAAAATCACTTTTAGTTTTTGAATTATATTTTTTTTTAAATAGAACGAATTTTTGTAGTTTGTCAAGATTAGTGATTTTTCTTCGTTACATTTAAAAATTCGTGAAAAATCCATCTCTTGGAATTTTGTTATGAAACTTACACAAAATATAAAGAAAACTGTCTATTTTATAATGGTGAAAACCAATTTTGAAAATCTCGTTTCGTTTCGGAGATAAATATCTGTAATTGTAATCATGCATTCAAAAATCATCAATTATTAAAAATTTTTGAAAAAAATCTACTTCTCATGCAATTGATTTGAATATCAGTCAATTTATAAAGAAAAGAGTCACCTTTTTGATGATGATACTCATGTTTAAAAATATCATTTAGTTTTTGAGTTATTACTTTTTCAATTTGACCAATATTTAGTAATTTGTCAAAATGAACAATTTTTCTTCATTTCATCTAAAAATGTGTGTAAAATCCATTTCTTGGAATTTTATTACGAAATTTTCACCATATATAAATGTAATTGTCTATTTTGTCATGGTAAAAACCAATTTTGAAAATCTCAATTCGTTTCGGAGATAGATATCTTTAATCGTAATCATGTATTTAAAGATCGTCTATTACTATCTCACGTATATCTCACTTGTTTCTAACGCGATAGGTTTGAATGTAAGACGATATATGAAGAAAAGAGTCACCTTTATAATGGTAATACACATTTTTNGAGGTGGCAGAAAGAGACCAACTAATTGAAACCCAACATAATTCGCCCAAATAATAAAAAAACAAGGTTGGATTGGATTCGAGTAGCTTAGCTTAGATTCGAATGGTTGGTATCTTGTGTCATCTAGATTGTGTTAAGTTACAATGGCTGAAGAAACTTGGAGATGAAAACTCATACTTTTCATTTATCATAGACTACAACGCTAAGAATAATGTACAGCAAGTAAAGGAGTTTTGAGTAAGAGAATTTTTAAAAATCACAATTTTTCTTCATTCCATCTAAAAATGTGTGTAAAATTTCATTTCTTGGAATATTATTACGAAATGTTTACCACATATAAGTGTAATTGTCTATTTTATTATGGTGAAAACCAATTTTAAAAATCTCATTTCGTTTCGGAGATAGATATCTTTAATCGTAATCATGCATTTAAAGATCATCAATTACTGACCATTTAAAAGAAAAATCGTATAAAATTTATATCTCACGCGATAGATTTAAATCTAGGACGATTTATAAAGGAAAGAGTCACCTTTATAATGGTAATACTCATTTTTAAAAATCANGCAATCGATTTGAATATCACTCAATTTATAAAGAAAAGGGTCACATTTTTAATGGTGATATTCATGTTTAAAAATAACTTTTAGTTTTTGAGTTATTACGTTTTTAATTTGACCAATATTTAGTCAAAATGAACAATTTTTCTTCATTCCATCTAAAAATGTGTGTAAAATTCATTTCTTGGAATATTATTACGAAATTTTCACCACATATAAATGTAATTATCTATTTTATCATAGTAAAAACCAATTTTGAAAATCTTATTTCGCTTCGGAGATAGATATCTCTAATCGTAATCATACATTTAAAGATCACCAATTATTGATGATTTTTTAAAAATTCGTATAAAATCTGTATCTCACGCGAGATAGGTTTGAATGTAGGACGATTTATAAAGAAAAGAGTCACCTTTATAATGGTAATACTCATTTTTTAAAATCATTTTTAGTTTTTGAATTATATTCTTTTTAAATAGAACGAATTTTTGTAGTTTGCTAACATTAATAATTTTTCTTCGTTACATTTAAAAATTCGTGAAAAATCGGAATTCTGTTATGAAACTTACATAAAATATAAAGAAAGCTGTCTATTTTGTAATGGTGAAAACCAATTTTGAAAATCTCGTTCCGTTTCGGAGATAAATATCTTTAATTGTAATCATGCATTCAGAAATGATCAATCATTAAAAATTTTTGAAAAAAATCTATTTCTCATGCAATCGATTTAAATATCAGTCAATTTATAAAGAAAAGGGTCACCTTTTTGATGATGATACTCATGTTTAAAAATATCTTTTAGCTTTTGAGTTATTACGTTTTTAATTTGACCAATATTTAGTAATTTGTCAAAATGAACAATTTTTCTTCGTTCCATCTAAAAATGTGTGTAAAATCCATTTCTTGGAATATTATTACGAAATTTTTATCGCATATAAATGTAATTGTCTATTTTGTCGTGGTGAAAACCAATTTTGAAAATCTCAATTCGTTTCGGAGATAGATATCTTTAATCGTAATCATGCATTTAAAGATCATCAATTACTGATCATTTAAAAAAAAAAATCGTATAAAATTTATATCTCACGCGATAGATTTAAATCTAGGACGATTTATAAAGAAAAGTGTCACCTTTATAATGGTAATACTCATTTTTTAAAATCACTTTTATTTTTTGAATTATATTTTTTTTAAATACAACGAATTTTTGTAGATCGTCAAGATTAACAATTTTTCTTCGTTACATTTAAAAACTCGTGAAAAATCCATCTCTCGGAATTTTGTTATAAAACTTACACAAAATATAAAGAAAACTGTCTATTTTATCATGGTGGAAACCAATTTTGAAAAGCTCGTTTCGTTTCGGAGATAAATATCTTTAATTGTAATCATGCATTCAAAAATCATCAATTATTAAAAATTTTTGAAAAAAATCTATTTCTCATGTAATCGATTTAAATATCAGTCAATTTATAAAGAAAAGAGTCACCTTTTTGATGATGTTACTCATGTTTAAAAATATCTTTTAGTTTTTGAGTTATTACTTTTTTAATTTGACCAATATTTAGTAATTTGTCAAAATGAACAATTTTTCTTCATTACATCTAAAAATTCGTGAAAAATCCATTTCTGGGAATATTATTACGATATTTTCACCATATATAAATGTAATTGTCTATTATATCATGATGAAAACTAATTTTGAAAATCTCATTTCGCTTCGGAGATATATATCTTTAATCGTAATCATACATTTAAAAATCAATTTATTGATCATTTTTTTAAAAATCGTATAAAATCTATATCTCGCTTGATAGGTTTGAATGCCGGACGATTTATAAAGAAAAGAGTCACCTTTATAATGGTAATACTTATTTTTAAAAATCATTTTTAGTTTTTGAATTATATTCTTTTTAAATAGAACGAATTTTTGTGGTATCAAGGTTAACGTTACGTTACATTTAAAAATTCGTGAAAAATCGATCTCTCGGAATTTTGTTAGGAAACTTACACAAAATATAAAGCAAACTGTCTATTTTGTAATGGTGAAAACCAATTTTGAAAATCTCGTTCCGTTTCGGAGATAAATATCTTTAATTGTAATCATGCATTCAAAAATCATCAATTATTGAACATTTTTGAAAAAATCTGTTTCTCATGCAATCGATTTGAATATCAGTCAATTTATAAAGAAAAGTCACCTTTTTAATGATGATACTCATATTTAAAAACATGTTTTAGTTTTTGAGTTATTACTTTTTTAATTGGACCAATATTTAGTAATTTGTCAAAATGAACAATTTTTCTTCATTACATCTAAAAATTCGTGAAAAATCCATTTCTGGGAATATTATTACGAAATTTTCACCACATATAAATGTAATTGTCTATTTTATCATGGTGAAAATCAATTTTGAAAATCTCATTTCATTTCAAAGATAGATATCTTTAATCGTAATCATGCATTTAAAGATCATCAATTAGAGGATGATTTTTTACAAAATCGTATAAAATCTATATCTCACGCGATAGGTTTGAATGTAGGACGATTTATAAAGAAAAGAGTCACCTTTATAATGGTAATACTTATTTTTAAAAATCATTTTTAGTTTTTGAATTATATTCTTTTTAAATAGAACGAATTTTTGTGGTATCAAGGTTAACGTTACGTTACATTTAAAAATTCGTGAAAAATCGATCTCTCGGAATNACTCATGTTTAAAAATATCTTTTAGTTTTTGAGTTATTACTTTTTTAATTTGACCAATATTTAGTAATTTGTCAAAATGAACAATTTTTCTTCATTACATCTAAAAATTCGTGAAAAATCCATTTCTGGGAATATTATTACGATATTTTCACCATATATAAATGTAATTGTCTATTATATCATGATGAAAACTAATTTTGAAAATCTCATTTCGCTTCGGAGATATATATCTTTAATCGTAATCATACATTTAAAAATCAATTTATTGATCATTTTTTTAAAAATCGTATAAAATCTATATCTCGCTTGATAGGTTTGAATGCCGGACGATTTATAAAGAAAAGAGTCACCTTTATAATGGTAATATTCATTTTTGAAAATCACTTTTAGTTTTTGAATTATATTTTTTTTTAAATAGAACGAATTTTTGTAGTTTGTCAAGATTAACGATTTTTCTTCGTTACATTTAAAAATACGTGAAAAATCGATCTCTCGGAATTTTGTTATGAAACTTACACAAAATATAAAGAAAACTGTCTATTTTATAATGGTGAAAACCAATTTTGAAAATCTCATTTCGTTTCGGAGATAAATATCTTTAATTGCAATCACGTATTCAGAAATCATCAATTATTGAACATTTTGAAAAAAATCTGTTTCTTATGCAATCAATTTGAATATCAGTCAATTTATAAAGAAAGGGGTCACCTTTTTAATGATGATACTCATGTTTAAAAATATCTTTTAGTTTTTGAGTTATTACTTTTTTAATTTGACCAATATTTAGTAATTTGTCAAAATGAACAATTTTTCTTCATTCCATATAAAAATGTGTGTAAAATCCATTTCTTGGAATATTATTACGAAATTTTTACCACATATAAATGTAATTGTCTATTTTGCTATGGTGAAAACCAATTTTGCAAATCTCAATTCGTTTCGGAAATAGATATCTTTAATCGTAATCATGTATTTAAAGATCGTCTATTACTATCTCACGTATATCTCACTTATTTCTAACGCGATAGGTTTGAATGTAAGACGATATATGAAGAAAAGAGTCACCTTTATAATGGTAATACTCATTTTTTAAAATCACTTTTAGTTTTTGAATTATATTCTTTTTAAATAGAACGAATTTTTGTAGTTTGCTAACATTAATAATTTTTCTTCGTTACATTTAAAAATTCGTGAAAAATCCATCTCTCGGAATTTTGTTACGAAACTTACACAAAATATAAAGAAAACTGTCTATTTTGTAATGGTGAAAACCAATTTTGAAAATCTCGTTCCGTTTCAGAGATAAATATCTCTAATTGTAATCATGCATTCAGAAATCATCAATTATTGAATATCTTTGAAAAAAACCTATTTCTCATGTAATTGATTTGAATATCAGTCAATTTATAAAGAAAAGAGTCACCTTTTTAATGGTAATACTCATGTTTAAAAATAACTTTTAGTTTTTGAGTTATTACGTTTTTAATTTGACCAATATTAAGTAATTTGTCAAAATGAACAATTTTTCTTCATTACATCTAAAAATTCGTGAAAAATCCATTTCTTGGAATATTGTTATGAAATTTTCACCACTTATAAATATAATTGTCTATTTTATCATGGTGCAATCCAATTTTAAAAATTCCTTTTAGTTTTTGAGATAAATATTTTTAATCGCAATCATCATAAATAATTTATACAGAACATTATTGTATTTTTTTTTCACAGTCTGTAAATGTACAGATTGTTTTTGGTCATACGCTCAGTTGCATTTCGTTGTATATCCACTCCCTTCTCNGTTACTCATGTTTAAAAATATCTTTTAGTTTTTGAGTTATTACTTTTTTAATTTGACCAATATTTAGTAATTTGTCAAAATGAACAATTTTTCTTCATTCCATATAAAAATGTGTGTAAAATCCATTTCTTGGAATATTATTACGAAATTTTTACCACATATAAATGTAATTGTCTATTTTGCTATGGTGAAAACCAATTTTGCAAATCTCAATTCGTTTCGGAAATAGATATCTTTAATCGTAATCATGTATTTAAAGATCGTCTATTACTATCTCACGTATATCTCACTTATTTCTAACGCGATAGGTTTGAATGTAAGACGATATATGAAGAAAAGAGTCACCTTTATAANTTTAGTTTTTGAGATAAATATTTTTAATCGCAATCATCATAAATAATTTATACAGAACATTATTGTATTTTTTTTTCACAGTCTGTAAATGTACAGATTGTTTTTGGTCATACGCTCAGTTGCATTTCGTTGTATATCCACTCCCTCTTCTCGCTCTTTTCCCGGATTTTGCATTCTCTTGCATTTGCTTTGCCCCTATCGCCGGTTAACGTAATTAAAACCCCACATCCTGTTTTTGTTCCACCGACACCATGATTTATACGCGCTTTTGACCATTTTCAAAATCACAAAAAAAGTTAATATAAGCAAAAAAATGAGATAACTATTAAGTACGTTAAATTATAAATTATCTAGTCTTTGAATCAAGTGAAAGAGAACTAATCTGGTTTCAAGGATCCAAATTTTTTTCACTCTACAAGACGTATTCGTTTCTGATAGGTGGAATAATAAAGCCAGAAGGGGAGTTCTGATAACTGATCCGGCCAATTGCAACGAACGAAACGGCGTGTTTATCGTGGCGGTAATCGTTCAGAACGCGAACATGAACGTTTCAGGATCGCGGGACCGTGAAACCCACGACGGTTATTTGAGGTATGCTCGGGTTTTGTTATGTCGAGAGACTCCCACCTCTTTTACTGTGTTATTAAATGGGGCACTCGCCTAATAAATTTACTTTATTTTATGCCATATCTAACCCAAAATGGTCGGTTTCTTCGCTTTGTTTAATACGTTAATTCAGTTATTCATTTAAAGGAGAAAATCAAAATATATACTATAATATTTTTTATTATTATTAGATTTTTTTCTGAAATATTGTTATTACCATAAACTAAATTACATATTAACATTGTGAAGGGAATGAATAATTAGTTGTGGGTGCCGCAAGTTGGTTAATAATTTTCTTTAGATCCTTGAAAAATGCTGTCTTTTCCTTTCAACAACTTTTACCATCATTACATAATCTTTTAATATGTTTTTTACTCGTTTTAAAACGAAAATTACACGTGTTGATATTTAAGTTAATTTCAACAATGATAGAAAAGGCAACCGAATACAACATAACTCTACATCTGGCATTCGTAGACTTCCAGAAAGCATTCCATAACTTTGAAATGGATGCATTCCTGCAAGCACTGACTCATAATGCACAAACCTCCTGAAACACATTTATGCCAACGCCACATTTCAAGTTAAAATAAAGGAAGATCCAATTAAATTAATAAAGTCACTATCAAACTAAAGATGTGATTAACATCGATAGGACCTATTTAAACCATTTGGGCTATGTAGATAATATCGTTATAATGACTAGGAATAACAACTATCAGATATGCTAACACAACTAAATACAGTGGCCAGTGAAGTAGGGTTAAAGATGACCTTTGGCACAAAGAAAATAGTCAGCTACATCCGCGAAAGTGTAGAGAAATATATTTATCAAAGACAAGTCATCGAGATGGGCAAAGAAAATCAGACAGCCGAGATAAAGCGCAGAATACAATTGACATAGGTAAATTAAAACGCATACTGAGAAACCGAGATATGCTGAAAACAACATCATATGAAAGTCATGCAGAAAGCTCAGGAACGAGCTTTCTGCAAAACCACGTTAGATGATCAAAGTGTTGTACGGGCAAACACCCAAGGAGATGGATGGGCGACATAAAAAGATTTGCGAGAAATAGATGTTTTCAAAGCAGAGAAATATGGAAAGGTATGAAAAAGCTTTCGTCCAGGAGTGTACAATTGATGGCTGAAGAGAGAGAGAGAGAGAGATCGGTTCAAATTCAAATTCTGATACAGTTTAGTTTAAGTTCTAAATTAGTCAAGGTTACTTGCAGCCGATGCGCTACAATCCTGTGTCGTATCAACACAAAATTGCTTAAAATCCCAGGATTTTTAACATTTTTAAACAAATACTTGTTTATTAGAGTGCTGAGTGCTTAATTAATATTCAATGGCGTAAGATAATGAGAGAATTTCGTATGAACCAAAGCGCTCCAAACTGATACCAACCTAATATAAACGAAAATCGTTTAATGTTATAGGATTTTAGATATTTCGATTTATAACGTTATAAAAAATTAAATAACTATTTATTGGAGTACTAAACATTAAATTGATCTTAAAGGAGACAAAATGCACGATTTCGTCTGATTAAGTCAAGGTCGTATGGTGCCGAGGCGCTGCTATCTGCTTTCAGATGGTCACAAAATTGCTTCAAAGCTGTAAGGTTATTGAAATAATCATTAAAAGTTTTTAAGGATAAATACTTACTTATCAGAATGCTTTGTGCTTGTTTTCTTGGTAGAAAATTAAATTTTAAATCTAAGAGAAAGAGTGTCATTTTATCCTAGTGCCTTTCGTTTTTGAGATATTCCCCTTTAAATCTATCAATATCAACACTTTTTGCAGAAATTCAAACTTTTAAGACAAATATCTCAAGAATGAGAATTGATACGAAAAAATGTTATTCTTTATTTTCGATTTAGAAATTATTTTTCTACTTGATTAACTTACCCGTTTTCATTTAAATGATGATTGTTAATTAGTACCAATCCAAAAAGCGAATCAAAATTTTAATTTTTACGGTTAACTTTTATTTCTTTACCACCTAATTCGTTGAGACGATTTTTTCAGACTGTACAAGATCTTTTTCAGGTTAAAAAATTAATTTTAAATCGAAAATAAAGAGTAACATTTTATCCTATTTGCTTTTATTTTTGAGATATTCTCGTTAAAAGTTACCAATGTTGGTGTTTTTTGCAAAAATTAAAACTTTTAAGGTAAATATCTCAAGAATGAAGGTGAATATAAAAAAATGTTATTCTTTACTTTCGATTTAGAAATCATTTTTTTTACACGAATAACTTATTCGTTTTTCTTTAAAATTGATTGTTAACGAATTCAATTTGAAAAAGCAAATCAAAATTAGAATTTTTGAGGTTATCTTTTATATCTTTGTCCCCTAATTGATTGAGAGAGCATTTTTAGAATATCCAAGATGTTTTTCAGGTAGAAAAATAAATTTGAAATCGAAAGTAAAGAGTAGCATTTTATCCTATTTGTTTTCGTTCTTGAGATATTCTCTTTAAAAGTTACCCTTGTTGGTGTGTTTTGCAAAAAATAAAACTTTTAAGGTAAATATCTCAAGAATGACGGTGAATATGAAAAAATTTTATTCTTTAGTTTCGATTTAAAAATTATTTTTTTATACAAATAACTTATTCGCTTTTCTTTAAAATTGGTTGTTAACGAATTCAATTAGAAAAAGCAAAACAAAATTTAAATTTTTGAGGTTATCTTTTATTTCTTTATCCCCTAATTCATTGAGATGACATTTTACGAATATCCAAGATGTTTTTCAGATAGAAAAATAAATTTAAAATCGAAAGTAAGGAGCAGCATTTTATCCTATTTGCTTTCGATCTTGAGATATTCTCTTTAAAAGTTACCAATGTTGGTGTTTTTTGCAAAAATTAAAACTTTTAAGGTAAATATCTCAAGAATGAAGGTGAATATAAAAAAATGTTATTCTTTAGTTTCGATTTAAAAATCATTTTTTTACACGAATAACTTATTCGTTTTTCTTTAAAATTGATTGTTAACGAATTCAATTTGAAAAAGCAAATCAAAATTAGAATTTTTGAGATTATGTTTTATTTCTTTATCTCCTAATTCATTGAGATGACTTTTTCAGAATATCCAAGATGTTTTTCAGGTAGAAAAATTAATTTAAAATCGAAAGTATGGAGTAGCGTTTTATCCTATTTGATTTCGTTATTGAGATATTCTCTTTAAAAGTTACCAATGTTGGTGTTTTTTGCAAAAATTAAAACTTTTAAGGTAAATATCTCAAGAATGAAGGTGAATATGAAAAAATGTTATTCTTTAATTTCGATTTAAAAATCATTTTTTTACACGAATAACTTATTCGTTTTTCGTTAAAATTGATTGTTAATTAAGTCAATTTGAAAAAGCAAATCAAAATTAGAATTTTTGAGGTTATCTTTTTTATCTTTGTCCCCTAATTGATTGAGATGGCATTTTTAGAATATACAAGATGTTTTTCAGGTAGAAAAATAAATTTAAAATCGAAAGTAAGGAACAGCATTTTATCCTATATGCTTTCGTTCTTGAGATATTCTCTTTAAAAGTTACCAATGTTGGTCTTTTTTGCAAAAATTAAAACTTTTAAGGTAAATATCTCAAGAATGAAGGTGAATATGAAAAAATGTTATTCTTTAATTTCGACTTAAAAATCATTTTTTTACACGAATAACTTATTCGTCTTTCGTTAAAATTGATTGTTAATGAATTCAATTTAAAAAAGCAAATCAAAATTACAATTTTTGAGGTTATCTTTTATATCTTTGTCCCCTAATTGATTGAGATGGCATTTTTAGAATATCCAAGATGTTTTTCAGGTAGAAAAATAAATTTAAAATCGAAAGTAAGGAGCAGCATTTTATCCTATTTGCTTTCGTTCTTGAGATATTCTCTTTAAAAGTTACCAATGTTGGTGTTTTTTGCAAAAATTAAAACTTTTAAGGTAAATATCTCAAGAATGAAGGTGAATATGAAAAAATGTTATTCTTTAATTTCGATTTAAAAATCATTTTTTTACACGACTAACTTATTCGTTTTTCTTTAAAATTGATTGTTAACGAATTCAATTTGAAAAAGCAAATCAAAATTAGAATTTTTGAGGTTATCTTTTATATCTTTCTCCCTTAATTGATTGAGAGGGCATTTTTAGAATATCCAAGATGTTTTTTAGGTAGAAAAATATATTTAAAATCGAAAGTAAGGAACAGCATTTTATCCTATATGCTTTCGTTCTTGAGATATTCTCTTTAAAAGTTACCAATGTTGGTGTTTTTTGCAAAAATTAAAACTTTTAAGGTAAATATCTCAAGAATGAAGGTGAATATGAAAAAATGTTATTCTTTAGTTTCGATTTAAAAATCATTTTTTTACACGAATAACTTATTCGTTTTTCTTTAAAATTGATTGTTAATGAATTCAATTAGAAAAAGCATAACAAAATTTAAATTTTTGAGGTTATCTTTTATTTCTTTATCCCCTAATTCATTGAGATGACATTTTCAGAATATCTACGATCTTTTCTAAATAGAAAAATAAATTGTAAATCAAAAATAAACAGTAATATTATATCCCATTGGCTTTCATTCTTGAGATATTCTCTTTTAAAGTAAGCAATGTTAGTGTTTTTTGCAGAATTTTAAACTTTCAAGGCAGATATCTCAAGAATGAGGATTGATACGAAAAAATGTTATTTTTTATTTTCGATTTAGAAATTATTTTTCTACTTGATTAACTTACCCATTTTCATTTAAATGATAATTGTTAATTGGTACCATTCCAAAAAGCGAATCAAAATTTTAATTTTTACGGTTAACTTTTATTTCTTTACCACCTAATTCGTTGAGACGATTTTTTCAGACTCTACAAGATCTTTTTCAGGTTAAAAAATTAATTTTAAATCGAAAATAAAGAGTAACATTTTATCCTATTTGCTTTTATTTTTGAGATATTCTCGTTAAAAGTTACCTTTGCTGGTGTTTTTTGCGAAAAATAAAACTTTTAAGGTAAATATCTCAAGAATGAGGGTGAATATGAAGAAATGTTATTCTTTAATTTCGATTTAGAAATCATTTTTTTACACGTATAACTTATTTATTTTTCTTTAAAATTGATTGTTAATGAATTTAATTACAATAAGCAAAATAAAATTTAAATTTTTGAGGTTATCCTTTATTTGTTTATCTCCTAATTCATTGAGATGGCATTTTTAGAATGTTTTTCAGGTAGAAAAATAAATTTAAAATCGAAAGTAAGGAGTAGCGTTTTATCCTATTTGCTTTCGTTCTTGAGATATTCTCTTTAAAAGTTACCAATGTTGGTGTTTTTTGCAAAAATTAAAACTTTTAAGGTAAATATCTCAAGAATGAAGGTGAATATTAAAAAATGTTATTCTTTAGTTTCGATTTAAAAATCATTTTTTTACACGACTAACTTATTCGTTTTTCTTTAAAATTGATTGTTAATGAATTCAATTTGAAAAAGCAAAACAAAATTTGAATGTTTGAGGTTATCTTTTAATTCTTTATCCCCTAATTCATTGAGATGACATTTTCAGAATATCCAAGATGTTTTTCAGGTAGAAAAATAAATTTAAAATCGAAAATAAGGAGCAACATTTTATCCTATTTGCTTTCGTTCTTGAGATATTTTCTTTAAAAGTTACCAATGTTGGTGTTTTGTGCAAAAAATAAAACTTTTAAGGTAAATATCTCAAGAATGAAGATGAATATGAAAAAATGTTGTTCTTTAGTTTCGATTTAAAAATCATTTTTTTACACGACTAACCTATTCATTTTTCTTTAAAATTGATTGTTAATGAATTTAATTAGAAAAAGCAAAAAAAAATTTAAATTTTTGAGGTTATCTTTTATTTCTTTATCTCTTAATTCATTGAGATGAAATTTTCGGAATATCCAAGATGTTTTTCAGGTAGAAAAATAAATTTTAAATCGAAAATAAAGAATAACATTTTACCCCATTGTTTTTCATTCTTGAGATATTTTCTTTAAAAGTTACCAATGATGGTTATTGAAATATTCATTAAAAGTTTTTAACGATAAATACTTACTTATCAGAATGCTTTGAGCAAAAACGGCTTGCGGCCGAGGCGCTACATTCCATTCCTATATCGACACAAAGGTTCTTAATATGATAGAATTTATGACATTTTCAATAACAAATAGTAGTTTATTAGATTTACACGATTTCATGTTATGAATCCAAGGTCGCTTGCAACAGAGGCGCTACAACCTGATATCTACCTGATATGGACATATAATCGGTTAAAATTGTAAGATTTTTGATATTTTCAGTAATAATTTTACCTTATTGGAATATTAAGCATTTAATTGATCTTCAACGACGCAAAATAAACGATTTTGCCTAATAACGCCAAGGTCATTTGCGACCGAGGCGCTACAACTCGGTACCATATCGACACAAAACTGACGATACTAACAATTTCGTATGATGAAGGATCTGATATGGACGGAAATTGATTAAAAATGGTTTACAATATTTTTATTATTACTATTTTAGGATAAATAAAGTGCTTAGTTGATGCAAAATGTAAAATTGCTTGCACCTGGTACCATATGCTTACGAAATTGGTAAATGCTGTAAGATTAAAACTTTTAAATCAAGTCGTAAAGTAACACTACAAGGTCATCAATAAATCTGATCACAGTCATATTTGTTATTAGCTAAGTTATTTGCAAAATTATGTGAAGGTCACGTCCAAGTTTTTCAAAAATATTCCACAAGAAGAAATATTACTTCATTGGAATTTTTTATACTTTTGTAATAAATATTCGTAAATTTTGCATAACGGCTGCTTCGCAAAGCAAATTCAAGCAAGGAAGTCGCCGAGCAACCGCAATTAGTGAAGAAAATTGATAAATACGTTGCGGTAAATGCTCATGTTAACACTCAACGACTTGCTGTTGACACCAGTATCTCGAAGGTGACTAAGCATTTTAAGATTATTAAGCTGTAATACGATGCATTACATCAACAGCTCAAAATTAGTATATTAATGAATTTGAATATCGATTAATATTTCCATATTTTTTTGTATGGGCGCAAGCAAAATGTGGCAAGACATCAATGTCTTTGGTAATGTGGTATTCTCGGAATTAATTGATCGTTTCATAGTTTAAGGTTTCACATTTGGATGAAATAAATAAGTATCGAAATAAATAAACTTACAATAGAACTAGCAGATATTTGGTGTATTCCGCAGAAATTAAGATTCTTAAGACAAATATCTCACGAATGAGAGTTGATACGACAAAATGTTATTTATTAAAATTTGATGTTTTGAGGTTAACGTTTATTTCTTCTTCGTTTCTTAATTCGTCTAAATGTTATTTTCAAAACATGTTAACTTCTTTTGATAGAAAATTAAGTTTTAAATCGAAAATAAAGAGTAACATTTTATCCTAATGACTTTCGTTCTTGAGATATTCCCTTTTAAATCAATCAATGTTAGCGCTTTTTATAGAAATTAAAACTTTTTAAGACAAATAACTCAAAAATGAGGATTGATACGAAAAAATCTTATTCTTTATTTTCGATTTAAAAATTATTTTTCTACTTGATTAACTTATTCGTTTTTATTTAAAAATGATTGTTAATTAGTACCATTCAAAAAAAGCGAATCAAAATTTAAATTTTAAGGTTAACTTTTGTTTATTTATCTTCGAATTCGTTGTAACGACTTTTTCAGAATCTTCAATATCTTTTTCGGATAGTAAATTAAATTTTAAATCGAAAATAAACAGTCGAATTTTCTCGTATTGGCTTTCGTTTTCAAGATATTGTCTGTAAAAGTTAGCAGTGTTGATGTTTTTTGTAAAAATTAAATCTTTCAAGGGGAATATCTCAAGAATAAAGATAGATATCAAAAAATGTTGTTCTTTTGTTTCGATTTAAAAACCATGTTTTTAGACAATTATCTTATTCGCTTCTCTTTAAAAATAATTGTTAATTAGCACCATTCAAAAAGCAAATAGAAATAAGAATTTTTGAAGATACCTTTCATTTCTACATTTCCTAATTCGTTGACATTACATTTTTAAAATCTCCAAAGATCTTTTTCAAGTTAAAAAATTAATTCTAAATCGAAACTAAAGAGTTGCATTTTATCCTATTTGCTTTCGTTCTTGAGATATTCTCTTTAAAAGTTATCAATGTTGGTGTTATTTGCAAAATTAAAACTTTTAAGGTAAATATCTCAAGAATGAAAGTGAATATGAAAAAATGTTGTTCTTTAGTTTCGATTTAAAAATTATTTTTTTACACGACTAACTTATTCGTTTTACTTTCAAATTGATTTTTAATGAATTCAATTAGAAACGGCAAAATAAAATTTGAATTTTTGAGGTTATCTTTTATTTTTTTATGCCCCAATTCATTGAGATGGCTTTTTCAGAATATCCAAGATCTTTTTCAGGTACAAAATTAAATTTTAAATCGAAAATAAAGAGTAGCATTTTATCCTATTTGCTTTTGTTTTTGAGATATTCTTTTTAAAAGTTTGCAATGTTGGTGTTTTTTGTAAAAAATAAAACTTTTAAGGTAAATATCTCAAGAATGAAGATGACAATAAAAAAATGTTATTCTTTACTTTCGATTTGAAAATTAATTTTATACATAACTAACTTATTGGTTTTTCTTTAAATTTGATTGTTAACAAATTTAATTACAAAAAAGCAAAACAAAGTTTGTATTTTTGAGGTTATCTTTTATTTCTTTATCCCCCAATTCATTGAGATGGCTTTTCAGAATAACCAAGATCTTTTTCAGGTACAAAATTAAATTTTAAATCGAAAATAAAGAGTAGCATTTTATCCTATTTGCTTTTGTTTTTGAGATATTCTTTTTAAAAGTTTGCAATGTTGGTGTTTTTTGTAAAAATAAAACTTTTAAGGTAAATATCTCAAGAATGAAGATGACAATAAAAAAATGTTATTCTTTACTTTCGATTTGAAAATTAATTTTTTACATAACTAACTTATTGGTTTTTCTTTAAATTTGATTGTTAACAAATTTAATTACAAAAAAGCAAAACAAAATTTGTATTTTTGAGGTTATCTTTTATTTCTTTATCTCTTAATTCATTGGGATGACTTTTTCAGAATCTCTAAGATCTTTTTCAGATACAAAATTAAATTTTAAATCGAAAATAAAGAGTAGCATTTTGTCCTATTTGCTTTCTTTCTTGAGATATTCTCTTTAAAAGTTACCAATGTTGGTGTTTTTTGTAAAAATTAAAAATTTTAAGGTAAATATCTCAAGAATGAAGATGAAAATAAAAAAATGTTATTCTTTAGTTTCGATTTGAAAATTAATTTTTTACATAACTAACTTATTTGTTTTTCTTTAAATTTGATTGTTAACAAATTTAATTACAAAAAAGCAAAACAAAATTTGTATTTTTGAGGTTATCTTTTATTTCTTTATCCCCTAATTCATTGAGATGACTTTTTCAGAATATCCAAGATCTTTTTCAGGTACAAAATTAAATTTTAAATCGAAAATAAAGAGTAGCATTTTATCCTATTTGCTTTTGTTTTTGAGATATTCTTTTTAAAAGTTTGCAATGTTGGTGTTTTTTGTAAAAATAAAACTTTTAAGGTAAATATCTCAAGAATGAAGATGACAATAAAAAAATGTTATTCTTTACTTTCGATTTGAAAATTAATTTTTTACATAACTAACTTATTGGTTTTTCTTTAAATTTGATTGTTAACAAATTTAATTACAAAAAAATCAAAACAAAGTTTGTATTTTTGAGGTTATCTTTTATTTCTTTATCCCCTAATTCATTGAGATGACTTTTTCAGAATCTCCAAGATCTTTTTCAGGTACAAAATTAAATTTTAAATCGAAAATAAAGAGTAGCATTTTATCTTATTTGCTTTTGTTTTTGAGATATTCTTTTTAAAAGTTAGCAATATTGGTGTTTTTAGTAAAAATTAAAACATTTAAGATAAATATCTCAAGAATGAAGGTGAATATTAAAAAATGTTGTTCTTTAGTTTCGATTTGAAAATTAATTTTTTAAATAACTAACTTATTTGTTTTTCTTTAAATTTGATTGTTAACAAATTTAATTACAAAAAAGCAAAACAAAATTTGTATTTTTGAGGTTATCTTTTATTTCTTTATCTCTTAATTCATTGGGATGACTTTTTCAGAATCTCTAAGATCTTTTTCAGATACAAAATTAAATTTTAAATCGAAAATAAAGAGTAGCATTTTGTCCTATTTGCTTTCTTTCTTGAGATATTCTCTTTAAAAGTTACCAATGTTGGTGTTTTTTGTAAAAATTAAAAATTTTAAGGTAAATATCTCAAGAATGAAGATGAAAATAAAAAAATGTTATTCTTTAGTTTCGATTTGAAAATTAATTTTTTACATAACTAACTTATTTGTTTTTCTTTAAATTTGATTGTTAACAAATTTAATTACAAAAAAGCAAAACAAAATTTGTATTTTTGAGGTTATCTTTTATTTCTTTATCTCTTAATTCATTGAGATAACTTTTTCAGAATCTCTAAGATCTTTTTCAGATACAAAATTAAATTTTAAATCGAAAATAAAGAATAGCATTTTATCTTATTTGCTTTTGTTTTTGAGATATTCTTTTTAAAAGTTACCAATGTTGATGTTTTTTGTAAAAAATAAAACTTTTAAGGTAAATATCTCAAGAATGAAGATGACAATAAAAAAATGTTATTCTTTAGTTTCGATTTGAAAATTAATTTTTTACACGACAAACTTATTTGTTTTTCTTTAAATTTGATTGTTAACAAATTTATTTACAAAAAAGCAAAACAAAATTTGTATTTTTGAGGTTATCTTTTATTTCTTGATCCCCTAATTCATTGAGATGACTTTTTCACAATATCCAAGATCTTTTTCAGGTACAAAATTAAATTTGAAATCGAAAATAAAGAGTAGCATTTTATCCTATTTGCTTTTGTTTTTGAGATATTCTTTTTAAAAGTTAGCAATGTTGGTGTTTTTTGTAAAAATTAAATCTTTTAAGGTAAATATCTCAAGAATGAAGGTGAATACGAAAAAATGTTGTTCTTTAATTTCGATTTAAAAATTATTTTTTTACAAGCCTAACTTATTCGTTTTTGGTTTAAAGATAATTGTTAATAAGAACAATTCGAAAATGCATATCAAAATTTCAATTTTTGAGGTTAATTTTTATTTTTTCACCTCTTAATTCGTTGGGAAGACTTTCTCAGAATATCCAAGGTAGTTTTCAGGTAGAAAAATAAATTTTAAATCGAAAATAAAGAATAACATTTTACCCCATTGTTTTTCATTCTTGAGATATTCTCTTTTAAAGTCATCAATGTTAGTGCTGTTTTGCAAAAATTAAAACTTTCAAGGCGAATATCTCAAAAATGAAGGTGAATATGAAAAAATGTTATTCTTTAGTTTCGATTTAGAAATCATTTTTTTACAAGCCTAACTTATTCGTTTTTGTATAAAGATAATTGTTAATAAAAATCATTCAAAAATATAAATCAAAATTTCAATTTTTGATTTTTCACCTCCCAATTCGTTGAGATCACTTTTTCAGAATATCCAAGGTCATTTTTAGATAGAAAAATTAATTTTAAATCGAAAATAAAGAGTAACATTTTACCCCATTATTTCTCATTCTTGAGATATTCTCGTTTAAAGTAATCAATGTTAGTGTTTTTTGCAAAAATTACAACTTTCAAGGTGAATATGAAAAAATTTTATTCTTTAGTTTCGATTTAAATTTTTTTACACGACCAACATTCACATTCACCTGTAAAGTTGATAATTAATCAAAATAAACTTAAATTAAGTTAAAAACTCTTATTTAAATAAAGCTTTCGAGCTTTCACTTTGTGAACGCACCCCAAAATTTTGCCCAACCCTGAATACATAACACCATATAACTTGAATAATTCATCTATTTACTTAAAGGTGGCGCCACAATATCATTCTCGAATATATTTCATTGATCATTTTATCGNAATCTTTTTCAGGTATAAAATTAAATTTTAAATCGAAAGTAAAGGATAGCATTTTATCCTATTTGTTTTCGTTCTTGAGATATTCTCTTTAAAAGTTACCAATGTTGGTATTTTTTACAAAAATTAAAACTTTTAAGGTAAATATCTCAAGAATGAAGGTGAATATGAAAAAATGTTGTTCTTTAGTTTCGATTTAAAAATTATTTCTTTACAAACCCAACGTATTCGTTTTTGTTTAAAGAAAATTGTTAACAAGAACAATTCGAAAATGCCAATCAAAATTTCGATTTTTCAGGTTAATTTTTATTTCTTTACCTGCTAATTCGTTCAGAAGACTTTTTCAGAATATCCAAGGTGGTTTTCAGATAGAAAAATAAATTTTAAATCGAAAATAAAGAATAACATTTTACCCCATTGTTTCTCATTCTTAAGATATTCTCTTTTAAAGTAATCAATTTTAGTGTTTTTTTTGCAAAAATTAAAACTTTCAAAACGAATATCTCAAAAATGAAGGTGAATATGAAAAAATGTTATTCTTTAGTTTCGATTTAAAAATTATTTTTTTACAAGCCTAACTTATTCGTTTTTGGTTTAAAGATAATTGTTAATAAGAACAATTCGAAAATGCCAATCAAAATTTCGATTTTTCAGGTTAATTTTTATTTCTTCACCTCTTAATTCGTTGAGAAGACTTTTTCAGAATATCCAAGGTCGTTTTCTGATAGCAAAATTAATTTTAAATCGAAAATAAAGAGTAACATTTTACCCCGTTCTTTTTCATTCTTGAGATATTCTCTTTTAAAGTAATCAATGTTAGTGTTCTTTGCAAAAATTTAAATTTTCAAGGTGAATATCTCAAAAATGCAGTTGAATATGAAAAAATTTTATTCTTTAGTTTCGATTTAAAAATTGTTTTTTTACAAGCCTAACTTATTCGTTTTTGTTTAAAGATAATTGTTAATAAAAACCATTCGAAAATACAAATCAAAATTTCAATTTTTGATTTTTCACCTCCTAATTCGTTGAGATCACTTTTTCAGAATATCCAAGGTCATTTTCAGATAGAAAAATAAATTTTAAATCAAAAATCAAGAGTAACATTTTACCCCATTATTTCTCATTCTTGAGATATTCTCGTTTAAAGTAATCAATGTTAGTGTTTTTTGCAAAAATTACAACTTTCAAGGTGAATACGAAAAAATTTTATTCTTTAGTTTCGATTTAAAAATCATTTTTTTACACGACCAACATTCACATTCACCTTTAAAGTTGATAATTAATCGAAATAAACTTAAATTAATTTAAAAACTCTTATTTAAATAAAGCTTTCGAGCTTTCACTTTGTGAACGCACCCCAAAATTTTGCCCAACCCTGAATACATAACACCATATAACTTGAATAATTCATCTATTTACTTAAAGGTGGCGCCACAATATCATTCTCGAATATATTTCATTGATCATTTTATCGTATTAATAGTACTACTACGATGAGTTTGTACAATTTGTATTAATTAATGAAATTAAATGATATATAATTTTTTGCTAAATAAAAGGCGAATTTCAAAACTTTGTAACAATTAAATCGAAATTTATTTTATTTCAACCCATATTTATTTACTTTATTCTTGGTGTTTTAGTTGTAACGGTTTTGTGTTACAATTTTTTTATCCCGAACCGCACAAAACACAAACACATTTATGTTGAGTAACATTAACACAATCCAGATGCCGAAATTACGCTTCGATATTAACTGGGTAAATTGAACAACACATACCAAGACTTAAAATAACTAGATACAACTTTAAATGTTTATGGATTCGTGGAGAGTGAAGAGGGGTTTATTTTAATAATGATATTCATTTCTTTCTTATTAAAATGAATCTTGAAATTCTGTAACAACCAAGTCTAAAACCGGATCTTGGAAATATATAAGATGGGCGAGGCGCCCGTCAAATTTCGCGGCAGACCGGGCCTGGCGCTTAAGTCTCGCGTATCGCGAGATTGAGTTTCGAAACAAAGCGAATTTTAATACCGGGCGCACCCCCTTGAGCCTCCTTCGCCGTCGCCTTTTCGACCCCCTTTCCCTTCTCCCTCCCGCATTTACGTATGCATAGGATCTGGTCCCCTTTTTAGTTTTTTTTCCCTTTCGTGAAACATCAAAACTGCTCAATGTAGACAGACAGACAGTTAAATAGGAAAAGATAACGAGGAGAGGTTATTGATGGAAAACACAATTTGGAAGAAAATGAGTAATAAATTTTCTAGTTGAATAGCTTTGACGTTTATCTGTTGGGTCTTTGCTTTTGCATACGTCGTCGATATGTAATCGTCGATTTGATGGGAACGAACGAATCGGGCACAACGCGAAAACGACAACCGCGACAGCGGAAACGAGTCGAGAAAATATAAATTTCAAAGGATTATGTAAATTTTCTATGGTCAGATTCCGTAAACATGCGTACTCTCGAAAGGAAATTGATTGATTCTGTTTTCTAACTAGGTATACATGCACAGGATCAAAACCCTTTTACGTTGTGGGGACTGATTTATTATGGACCTAAAGTGCCTTCATTGAGATGACTTTTTCAGGTACAAAATTAAATTTTAAATCTAAAATAAAGAGTAACATTTTATCCTATTTGCTTTTGTTTTTGAGATATTCTTGTTAAAAGTTACCAATGTTGGTATTTTTTGTAAAAATTAAAACTTTTAAGGTAAATATCTCAAAAATGAAGATGAATATGAAAAAATGCTATTCTTTAATTTCGATTTGAAAATCAATTTTTCACATAACTAACTAATTTGTTTTTCTTTAAAATTGATTGTTAACGAATTTAATTACAAAAAAGCAAAAGAAAATTTGTATTTTTGAGGTTATCTCCTATTTCTTTATCACCTAATTCATTGAAATGACTTTTTCAGAACCTACAAGATATTTTTCAGGTACAAAATTAAATTTTAAATCGAAAATAAAGAGTAGCATTTTATCCTATTTGCTTTTATTTTTGAGATATTCTTTTTAAAAGTTACCAATGTTGATATTTTTTGTAAAAATTAAAACTTTTAAGGTAAATATCTCAAAAATGAAGATGAATATGAAAAAATGTTATTCTTTAATTTCGATTTGAAAATTAATTTTTTACATAACTAACGTATTTGTTTCTCTTTAAAATTGATTGTTAACGAATTTAATTACAAAAAAGCAAAAGAAAACTTGTATTTTTGAGGTTATCTTTTATTTCTTTATCTCTTAATTCATTGAAATGAGTTTTTCAGAATCTCCAAGATCTTTATCAGGTACAAAATTAAATTTTAAATCTAAAATAAAGAGTAGCATTTTATCCTATTTGCTTTTGTTTTTGAGATATTCTCGTTAAAAGTTACCAATGTTGGTTTTTTTTGTAAAAATTAAAACTTTTAAGGTAAATATCTCAAAAATGAAGATGAATATGAAAAAATGTTATTCTTTAATTTCGATTTGAAAATTAATTTTTTACATAACTAACTAATTTGTTTTTCTTTAAAATTGATTGTTAACGAATTTAATTACAAAAAAGCAAAAGAAAATTTGTATTTTTGAGGTTATCTTTTATTTCTTTATCACCTAATTCATTGAGATGACTTTTTCAGAATCTCCAAGATCTTTTTCAGGTACAAAATTAAATTTTAAATCTAAAATAAAGAGTAACATTTTATCCTATTTGCTTTTGTTTTTGAGATATTCTTGTTAAAAGTTACCAATGTTGCTATTTTTGTAAAAATTAAAACTTTTAAGGTAAATATCTCAAAAATGAAGGTGAATATGAAAAAATGTTATTCTTCAATTTCGATTTGAAAATTAATTTTTTACATAACTAACTTATTTGTTTTTCTTTACAATTGATTGTTAACGAATTTAATTAGAAAAAAGCAAAAGAAAATTTGTATTTTTGAGGTTATCTTTTATTTCTTTATCACCTAATTCATTGAGATGACTTTTTCAATATCTCCAAGATCTTTTCAGGTACAAAATTAAATTTTAAATCTAAAATAAAGAGTAGCATTTTATTCTATTTGCTTTTATTTTTGAGATATTCTCTTTAAAAGTTACCAATGTTGGTATTTTTTGTAAAAATTAAAACTTTTAAGGTAAATATCTCAAAAATGAAGGTGAATATGAAAAAATGTTATTCTTTAATTTCGATTTGAAAATTAATTTTTTACATAACTAACTTATTTGTTTTTCTTTAAAATTGATTGTTACCGAATTTAATTTCAAAAAAGCAAAAGAAAATTTGTATTTTTGAGGTTATCTTTTATTTCTTTATCACCTAATTCATTGAGATGACTTTTTCAGAATCTCCAAGATCTTTTTCAGGTACAAAATTAAATTTTAAATCTAAAATAAAGAGTAGCATTTTATCCTATTTGCTTTTATTTTTGAGATATTCCCTTTAAAAGTTACCAATGTTGGTATTTTTTGTAAAAATTAAAACTTTTAAGGTAAATATCTCAAAAATGAAGATGAATATGAAAAAATGTTATTCTTTAATTTCGATTTGAAAATTAATTTTTTACATAACTAACTTATTTGTTTTTCTTTAAAATTGATTGTTAACGAATTTAATTACAAAAATGAAAAACAAAATTTTTATTTTTGAGGTTATCTTTTATTTCTTTATCACCTAATTCATTGAGATGACTTTTTCAGAATCTCCAAGATCTTTTTCCGGTACAAAATTAAATTTTAAATCTAAAATAAAGAGTAGCATTTTATCCTATTTGCTTTTGTTTTTGAGATAATCTTGTTAAAAGTTACCAATATTGGTATTTTTTGTAAAAATTAAAACTTTTAAGGTAAATATCTCAAAAATGAAGATTAATATGAAAAAATGTTATTCTTTAGTTTCGATTTAAAATTTATTTTTTTACAAGCCTAACTTATTCGTTTTTGGTTTGAAGATAATTATTAATAAGAACAATACAAAAATGCAAATCAAAATTTCGATTTTTCAGGTTAATTTTTATTTCTTCATCTCTTATTTCGTTGAGAAGACTTTTTCAGAATATCTTAGGTCGTTTTCAGATAGAAAGATTAATTTTAAATCGAAAATAAACAATAACATTTTGCCCCATTGTTTTTCATTCTTGAGATATTCTCTTTTAAAGTAATCAATGTTAGTGTTTTTTGCAAAAGTTAAAACTTTCAAGGCGAATATCTCAAGAATGGAGGTGAATATGAAAAAATGTTATTCTTTAGTTTCGATTTAAAAATCATTTTTTTACAAGCCTAACTTATTCGCTTTTATTTAAAGTTAATTGTTAATATAAACCATTCGAAAATGCAAATTAAAATTTCGATTTTTCAGGTTAATTTTTATTTCTTTACCTCCTAATTCGTTGAGATTACTTTTTCAGAATATCCAAGGTCATTTTCAGATAGAAAAATACATTTTAAATCGAAAATAAACAGTAACATTTTACCCCATTCTTTTTCATTCTTGAGATATTCTCTTTTAAAGTAATCAATGTTGGTGTTTTTTGCAAAAATTAAAACTTTCAAGGTAAATATCTCAAAAATGAAGGTGAATATGAAAAAATGTTATTCTTTAGTTTCGATTTAGAAATCATTTTTTTACACGACTAACATTCACATTCATCTTTAAAGTTGATAATTAATCGAAATAAACTTANTTTTTTGCAAAAATTAAAACTTTCAAGGTAAATATCTCAAAAATGAAGGTGAATATGAAAAAATGTTATTCTTTAGTTTCGATTTAGAAATCATTTTTTTACACGACTAACATTCACATTCATCTTTAAAGTTGATAATTAATCGAAATAAACTTAAATTAAGTTAAAAACTCTTATTTAAATGAAGCTTTTGAGCTTGAGTCGAGAAAATATAAATTTCAAAGGATTATGTAAATGTTCTATGGTCAGAATCCGTAAACATGCGTACTCTCGAACGGAAATTGATTGATTCTGTTTTCTAACTAGGTATACATACACAGGATCAAAACCCTTTTCCGTTGTGGGGACTGATTTATTATGGACCTAAAGTGCGTTAGGTAAGTCGACGAGTCCTCTCGTTGTTATTCAAATACAGGAAGTACTTTGTGGTTCGTCGACCACCTGCGATGATTCCCATCGAGTCTCACGATTTCTTTTTCTCCCGATCCAAATTCGGAGCACGCAAAACTAACCGGCGTTTATGTAAATTAAAAAGATCAAACCTTTACGGCAGTGCATGCTAATTTTTTTACCTGCGAAATGATCAAAAAATTAATTAAATTATTTGTGGTTGAAATATACAACATATATGTAACGTAGTTATGCGTAGCTGGATTGACGTAGCGTCGCTTATTATTGCCGACACGACGTCCTCTCGTTTAGCATAAATTTGCACGAATTACGGCAGCTCGATGGACGTTACGCAATCGTTTCCGGTCCCACGTTCAATTTTTCAGCTCGAAGCCAGACCAATTACACCCGATCTGGGACACAGGAATGCTAATGTCTCGAACGAAATCGACGCTTTTCCGAGGGATCAATCCTTTTTCTCGACCCTATTCGTTTCCTGGAAGACAAAGACGAACGGTTTGATGAAAAAAGACGCCGAATGAGAACTCTTTGTCTTTTCCTTCTCTTTTGTCCATTGTAACGGGCGTAAGTGTTCCTCTGCTCTCCCGCCCGGGAGAAACAATGGGGTGTTTTAATCATTATTTTGTACCTATTATGCTCGCTTCGAGGACCACTCCGCAAAACTCTCCGCACAGTTATGTAGTAAACGGAAAATATGTATGTATACTGTTTATAACCCGTTACGAGTTCGTGGGCTATGTTTCATTTTGTTTTCAAGTGCTCCTGAAAGGCCCAACATTAATATTTCAAATGCGTTTTGTTCGATATGTACCTACTCGCTTTAAATATTGCAAGGAGTTGGTTTAGTTCTATCATAACTCCCTTATTTTTAACTCGATTTTTGATCCGAGGATATTTTCGAAATCTTTGAAGAATTCTACACAAAAAATACTCTTAGTTGAATTAAATAAAATCGACGGTTTTTGAAATAAAAACGATTTTGTACTAAAAAAGCAAAAAGTAAAAATGATTAAGACAAAGGATTTTTGTGTTTCACCATTTTTAACTTCTACGTGACTCATGTAATTTGCGCTTTGAGGATATTTTTGAGTATTTTACACAAAAATTTCTCCTCTTATATCAGAAATTCAATCGTTGATTGTTGCAATAGAAAAAATCACAAATAAATTAAAAAAATTACATTTTTTTTTATTCTGCTCATCGTAACTTCTATATTATTAACTCGATTTTTGATCTGAGTATGTTTTTGAAATCTTTGAAGAATTCTACACAAAAAATTACTGTTAGTTGAATCACATAAAATCGATGGTTTTTGAGATAAAAACGATTTTGTACTAAAAAAGCAGAGAAAAAGTAAAAATGATTAAGACAAAGGATTTTTGTATTTCACCATTTTTAACTTCTACATGACTGATGCAATTTGCGCTTTGAGGATATTTTTGAGTATTTTGATGCATTTTACACAAAATGTTCTCCTCTTATACCTAAAACTCAATCGTTGGTTGTTGAGATAGAAAAAAATCATAAATAAATTAAAAAAATTACTTTTTTTTTTCATTTCTCTCATCATAACTTCTATATCATTAACTCGATTTTTAATCTGAGTATATTTTTGAAATGTTTGAAGAATTCTACACAAAAAAATACTGCTGGTTGAATCACATAAAATCGGCGGTTTCTGAGATAAAAACGATTTTGTACTAAAAAAGTAGAGAAAAAGTAAAAATGATTAAGACAAAGAATTTTTGTGCTTCCCCCCTTTTAACTTCTACGTCACTGATGCAATTTGCGCTTTCAGGATATTTTTGAGTATTTTGATGCATTTTACACAAAATGTTCTCCTCTTATACCATAGACTCAATCGTTAATTGTTGCAATAGAAAAAAATCACAAAAAAATTAAAAAAATTACATTTTTTTTTCATTCAGCTCATCATAACTTCTATATCATTAACTCGATTTTTGATCTGAGTATGTTTTTGAAATCTTTGAAGAATTCTACACAAAAAAATACTGTTAGTTGAATCACATAAAATCGGCAGTTTTTGAGATAAAAACGATTTTGTACCAAAAAAGCAGAGATAAAGTAAAAATGATTAAGACAAACGATTTTTGTGGTTCGCCCCTTTTAATTTCAACACCACTGATGTAATTTGTATTCTGAGGATATTTATGAGCATTTTGATGTATTTTACACAAAAAGTTCTCCTCTTATACCTAAAACTCAATCGTTGGTTGTTGAGATAGAAAAAAATCACAAATAAATTAAAGAAATTACTTTTTTTTTCCTCTCATCATAACTTCTATATCATTAACTCGATTTTCGATCTGAGTATGTTTTTGAAATCTTTGAAGAATTCTACACAAAAATATACTCTTAGTTGAATCACATAAAATCGGCGGTTTTTGAGATAAAAACGATTTTGTACTAAAAAAGCAGGGAAAAAGTAAAAATGATTGAGACAAAGGATTTTTATGTTTTACCAGTTTTAATTTCAACACCATTGATCCAATTTGCGCTTTGAGGATATTTTTGAATATTTTGATGCATTTTACACAAAATGTTCTCCTCTTATATCAAAAACTTAATGTTTAATTGTTGCAATAAAAAAAAATTACAAATAAATTAGAAAATGACATTTTTTTTCATTCTGCTCATCGTAACTTCTATATCATTAACTCGATTTTTGATGTATGTTTTTGAAATCTTTAAAGAATTCTACACAAAAAATACTCGTAGTTGAATCACATAAAATCGACGGTTTTTGAGGAAAAACGATTTTGTATTAAAAAAGCAGAGAAAAAGTAAAAATGATAAAGACAAAGAATTTTTGTGTTTCACCATTTTTAACTTCTACGTGACTGATGTAATTTGCGCTTTGAGGATATTTTTGAGTATTTTGATATATTTTACACAAAATGTTCTTCTCTTATACCATAAACTCAATCGTTGATTGTTGCAATAGAAAAAAATCACAAATAAATTAAAAAAATTACGTTTTTTTTATTCTGCTCATCGTAACTTCTATATCATTAACTCGATTTTTGATCTGAGTATGTTTTTGAAATCTTTGAAGAATTCTACACAAAAAATTACTGTTAGTTGAATCACATAAAATCGATGGTTTTTGAGATAAAAACGGTTTTGTACTAAAAAAAGCAGAGAAAAGGTAAAAATGATTAAGAGAACGAATTTTAGTGGTTCGCCCCTTTTAACTTCAACACCACTCATGCAATTTGTGTTTTAAGGATATTTTTGAGTATTTTGATGCATTTTACACAAAATGTTCTCCTTTTATACCATAGACTCAATCGTTGATTGTTGCAATAGAAAAAAATCACAAATAAATTTAAAAAATTACATTTTTTGGCATTCTGCTCATCGTAATTTCTATATCATTGACTCGATTTTTGATCTGAGTATGTTTTTGAAATCTTTGAAGAATTCTACACAAAAAATTACTGTTAGTTGAATCATATAAAATCGGCGGTTTCTGAAATAAAAACGATTTTGTACTTAAAAAGCAGAGAAAAAGTAAAAATGATTAAGAGAACGAATTTTAGTGGTTCGCCCCTTTTAACTTCAACACCACTCATTCAATTTGTGTTTTAAGGATATTTTTGAGTATTTTGATGCATTTTACACAAAATGTTCTCCTTTTATACCATAGACTCAATTGTTGATTGTTGCAATAGAAAAAAATCACAAATAAATTTAAAAAATTACTTCTTTTTCATTCAGCTCATCATAACTTCTATATCATCAACTCGATTTTTGATCTGAGTATGTTTTTGAAATCTTTGAAGAATTCTACACAAAAAAATACTGGTAGTTGAATCACATAAAATCGGCGGTTTCTGAGATAAAAACGATTTTGTACTAAAANAAGTTGGTTTAGTTCTATCGTAACTCCCTTATTTTTAACTCGATTTTTGATCCGAGGATATTTTCGAAATCTTTGAAGAATTCTACACAAAAAATTGCTATTAGCTGAATCAAATAAAATCGACGGTTTTTGAGATAAAAACGATTTTGTGCTAAAAAAACAGAGGAAAAGTAAAAATGATTAAGACAAAGGATTTTTGTGTTTCACCATTTTTAACTTCTACGTGACTGATGCAATTTGCGCTTTGAGGATATTTTTGAGTATTTTGATGCATTTTACACAAAATGTTCTCCTTTTATACCATAGACTCAATCGTTGATTGTTGCGATAGAAAATAATCACAAATTAATTAAAAAAATTACATTTTTGTTCATTCTGCTAATCGTAACTTCTATATCATTAACTCGATTCTTGATCTGAGTATATTTTTGAAATCTTTGAAGAATTCTACACAAAAAAATACTGGTAGTTGAATCACATAAAATCGGCGGTTTCTGAGATAAAAACGATTTTGTACTAAAAAAGCAGGGAAAAAGTAAAAATGATTAAGAGAACGAATTTTAGTGGTTCGCCCCTATTAACTTCAACACCACTCATACAATTTGTGTTTTAAGGATATTTTTGAGTATTTTGATGCATTTTACACAAAATGTTCTCCTTTTATACCATAGACTCAATCGTTGATTGTTGCAATAGAAAAAATTCACAACTAAATTAAAAATTACATTTTTTTTCATTCTGCTCATCGTAACTTCCATATCATTAACTCGATTCTTGATCTGAGTATATTTTTGAAATCTTTGAAGAATTCTACACAAAAAAATACTGGTAGTTGAATCACATAAAATCGGCGGTTTCTGAGATAAAAACGATTTTGTACTAAAAAAGCAGGGAAAAAGTAAAAATGATTAAGGCAAAAGATTTTTGAGTTTCACCATTTTTAACTTCTACGTGACTGGTGTACCTTGCGCTTTGAGGATGTTTTTGAGTGTTTTAATGTATTTTACACAAAAATTTCTCCTCTTATATCAGAAATTCCATCGTTGATTGCTGCAATAGAAAAAATCACAAATAAATTAAAAAAATTACATTTTTTTTCATTCTGCTCGTCGTAACTTCTATATCATTAACTCGATTTTTGATCTGAGTATGTTTTTGAAATCTTTGAAGAATTCTACACAAAAAATTACTGTTAGTTGAATCATATAAAATCAGCGGTTTTTGAGATAGAAACGATTTTGTACTAAAAAAAACAGAGAAAAAGTAAAAATGATTAAGACAAAGGATTTTTGTGTTTCGCCCCTTTTAACTTCAACACCACTGATGCAATTCGCGCTTTGAGGATATTTTTGAGTATTTTGATGTATTTTACACAAAAAGTTCTCCTTTTATACCTAACACTCAATCGTTGGTTGTTGAGATAGAAAAAAATCACAAATAAATTAAAGAACTTACTTTCTTTTCATTCTTCTCATCATAACTTCTATATCATTAACTCGATTTTTGATCTGAGATGTTTTTGAAATCTTTGAAGAATTCTACACAAAAAATTACTGTTAGTTGAATCACATAAAATTGACGGTTTTTGAGATAAAAGCGATTTTGTATTAAAAAAGCAGAGAAAAAGTAAAAATGATTAAGACAAAGAATTTTTGTGCTTCCCCCCTTTTAACTTCTACGTCACTGATGCAATTTGCGCTTTGATGATATTTTTGAGTATTTTGATGCATTTTACACCAAATGTTCTCCTCTTATACCAAAAACTTAATGGTTAATTGTTGCAATAGAAAAAAATTACAAATATATTAAAAAAGTTACATTTCTTTTCATTCTGCTCATCGTAACTTCTATATCATTGACTCGATTTTTGATCTGACTATGTTTTTGAAATCTTTGAAGAATTCTACACAAAAAATTACTGTTAGTTGAATCACATCAAATCGATGGTTTTTGAGATAAAAACGGTTTTGTACTAAAAAAGTAGAGAAAAAGTAAAAATGATTAAGACAAAGAATTTTTGTGCTTCCCCCCTTTTAACTTCTACGTCACTGATGCAATTTGCGCTTTCAGGATATTTTTGAGTATTTTGATGCATTTTACACAAAATGTTCTCCTTTTATACCATAGACTCAATCGTTGATTGTTGCAATAGAAAAAAATCACAAATAAATTTAAAAAATTACATTTTTTGGCATTCTGCTCATCGTAATTTCTATATCATTGACTCGATTTTTGATCTGAGTATGTTTTTGAAATCTTTGAAGAATTCTACACAAAAAATTACTGTTAGTTGAATCATATAAAATCGGCGGTTTCTGAAATAAAAACGATTTTGTACTTAAAAAGCAGAGAAAAGGTAAAAATGATTAAGAGAACGAATTTTAGTGGTTCGCCCCTTTTAACTTCAACACCACTCATGCAATTTGTGTTTTAAGGATATTTTTGAGTATTTTGATGCATTTTACACAAAATGTTCTCCTTTTATACCATAGACTCAATCGTTGATTGTTGCAATAGAAAAAAATCACAAATAAATTTAAAAAATTACATTTTTTGGCATTCTGCTCATCGTAATTTCTATATCATTGACTCGATTTTTGATCTGAGTATGTTTTTGAAATCTTTGAAGAATTCTACACAAAAAATTACTGTTAGTTGAATCATATAAAATCGGCGGTTTCTGAAATAAAAACGATTTTGTACTTAAAAAGCAGAGAAAAGGTAAAAATGATTAAGAGAACGAATTTTAGTGGTTCGCCCCTTTTAACTTCAACACCACTCATGCAATTTGTGTTTTAAGGATATTTTTGAGTATTTTGATGCATTTTACACAAAATGTTCTCCTTTTATACCATAGACTCAATCGTTGATTGTTGCAATAGAAAAAAATCACAAATAAATTTAAAAAATTACATTTTTTGGCATTCTGCTCATCGTAATTTCTATATCATTGACTCGATTTTTGATCTGAGTATGTTTTTGAAATCTTTGAAGAATTCTACACAAAAAATTACTGTTAGTTGAATCATATAAAATCGGCGGTTTCTGAAATAAAAACGATTTTGTACTTAAAAAGCAGAGAAAAGGTAAAAATGATTAAGAGAACGAATTTTAGTGGTTCGCCCCTTTTAACTTCAACACCACTCATGCAATTTGTGTTTTAAGGATATTTTTGAGTATTTTGATGCATTTTACACAAAATGTTCTCCTTTTATACCATAGACTCAATCGTTGATTGTTGCAATAGAAAAAAATCACAAATAAATTTAAAAAATTACATTTTTTGGCATTCTGCTCATCGTAATTTCTATATCATTGACTCGATTTTTGATCTGAGTATGTTTTTGAAATCTTTGAAGAATTCTACACAAAAAATTACTGTTAGTTGAATCATATAAAATCGGCGGTTTCTGAAATAAAAACGATTTTGTACTTAAAAAGCAGAGAAAAGGTAAAAATGATTAAGAGAACGAATTTTAGTGGTTCGCCCCTTTTAACTTCAACACCACTCATGCAATTTGTGTTTTAAGGATATTTTTGAGTATTTTGATGCATTTTACACAAAATGTTCTCCTTTTATACCATAGACTCAATCGTTGATTGTTGCAATAGAAAAAAATCACAAATAAATTTAAAAAATTACATTTTTTTTCATTCTGCTCATCGTAATTTCTATATCATTAACTCGATTTTTGATCTGAGTATGTTTTTGAAATCTTTGAAGAATTCTACACAAAAAATTACTGTTAGTTGAATCATATAAAATCGGCGGTTTCTGAAATAAAAACGATTTTGTACTTAAAAAGCAGAGAAAAGGTAAAAATGATTAAGAGAACGAATTTTAGTGGTTCGCCCCTTTTAACTTCAACACCACTCATGCAATTTGTGTTTTAAGGATATTTTTGAGTATTTTGATGCATTTTACACAAAATGTTCTCCTTTTATACCATAGACTCAATCGTTGATTGTTGCAATAGAAAAAAATCACAAATAAAATTAAAAAATTACATTTTTTTTCATTCTGCTCATCGTAACTTCTATATCATTAACTCGATTTTTGATCTGAGTATGTTTTTGAAATCTTTGAAGAATTCTACACAAAAAATTACTGTTAGTTGAATCACATCAAATCGATGGTTTTTGAGATAAAAACGATTTTGTACTAAAAAAGTAGAGAAAAAGTAAAAATGATTAAGACAAAGAATTTTTGTGCTTCCCCCCTTTTAACTTCTACGTCACTGATGCAATTTGCGCTTTCAGGATATTTTTGAGTATTTTGATGCATTTTACACAAAATGTTCTCCTCTTATACCATAGACTCAATCGTTAATTGTTGCAATAGAAAAAAATCACAAATAAATTAAAAAAATTACATTTTTTTTTATTCTGCTCATCGTAACTTCTATATCATTAACTCGATTTTTGATCTGAGTATGTTTTTGAAATCTTTGAAGAATTCTACACAAAAAATTACTGTTAGTTGAATCACATCAAATCGATGGTTTTTGAGATAAAAACGGTTTTGTACTAAAAAAGCAGAGAAAAAGTAAAAATGATTAAGACAAAGGATTTTTGTGTTTCACCATTTTTAACTTCTACGTGACTCATGTAATTTGCGCTTTGAGGATGTTTTTGAGTGTTTTAATGTATTTTACACAAAAATTTCTCCTCTTATATCAGAAATTCCATCGTTGATTGCTGCAATAGAAAAAATCACAAATAAATTAAAAAAATTACATTTTTTTTCATTCTGCTCATCGTAACTTCTATATCATTAACTCGATTTTTGATCTGAGTATGTTTTTGAAATCTTTGAAGAATTCTACACAAAAAATTACTGTTAGTTGAATCACATCAAATCGATGGTTTTTGAGATAAAAACGATTTTGTACTAAAAAAGTAGAGAAAAAGTAAAAATGATTAAGACAAAGAATTTTTGTGCTTCCCCCCTTTTAACTTCTACGTCACTGATGCAATTTGCGCTTTGAGGATATTTTTGAATATTTTGATGCATTTTACACAAAATGTTCTCCTCTTATATCAAAAACTTAATGTTTAATTGTTGCAATAAAAAAAAATTACAAATAAATTAAAAAATTACATTTTTTTTCATTCTGCTCATCGTAACTTCTATATCATTAACTCGATTTTTGATCTGAGTATGTTTTTGAAATCTTTGAAGAATTCTACACAAAAAATTACTGTTAGTTGAATCACATAAAATGGATGGTTTTTGAGATAAAAACGGTTTTGTACTAAAAAAGCAGAGAAAAAGTAAAAATGATTAAGACAAAGGATTTTTGTATTTCACCATTTTTAACTTCTACATGACTGATGCAATTTGCGCTTTGAGGATATTTTTGAGTATTTTGATGCATTTTACACAAAATGTTCTCCTCTTATACCTAAAACTCAATCGTTGGTTGTTGAGATAGAAAAAAATCATAAATAAATTAAAAAAATTACTTTTTTTTTTCATTTCTCTCATCATAACTTCTATATCATTAACTCGATTTTTAATCTGAGTATATTTTTGAAATGTTTGAAGAATTCTACACAAAAAAATACTGCTGGTTGAATCACATAAAATCGGCGGTTTCTGAGATAAAAACGATTTTGTACTAAAAAAGTAGAGAAAAAGTAAAAATGATTAAGACAAAGAATTTTTGTGCTTCCCCCCTTTTAACTTCTACGTCACTGATGCAATTTGCGCTTTGATGATATTTTTGAGTATTTTGATGCATTTTACACAAAAAGTTCTCCTCTTATACCTAAAACTCAATCGTTGGTTGTTGAGATAGAAAAAAATCACAAATAAATTAAAGAAATTACTTTTTTTTTCCTCTCATCATAACTTCTATATCATTAACTCGATTTTCGATCTGAGTATGTTTTTGAAATCTTTGAAGAATTCTACACAAAAATATACTCTTAGTTGAATCACATAAAATCGGCGGTTTTTGAGATAAAAACGATTTTGTACTAAAAAAGCAGGGAAAAAGTAAAAATGATTGAGACAAAGGATTTTTATGTTTTACCAGTTTTAATTTCAACACCATTGATCCAATTTGCGCTTTGAGGATATTTTTGAATATTTTGATGCATTTTACACAAAATGTTCTCCTCTTATATCAAAAACTTAATGTTTAATTGTTGCAATAAAAAAAAATTACAAATAAATTAGAAAATGACATTTTTTTTCATTCTGCTCATCGTAACTTCTATATCATTAACTCGATTTTTGATGTATGTTTTTGAAATCTTTAAAGAATTCTACACAAAAAATACTCGTAGTTGAATCACATAAAATCGACGGTTTTTGAGGAAAAACGATTTTGTATTAAAAAAGCAGAGAAAAAGTAAAAATGATAAAGACAAAGAATTTTTGTGTTTCACCATTTTTAACTTCTACGTGACTGATGTAATTTGCGCTTTGAGGATATTTTTGAGTATTTTGATATATTTTACACAAAATGTTCTTCTCTTATACCATAAACTCAATCGTTGATTGTTGCAATAGAAAAAAATCACAAATAAATTAAAAAAATTACGTTTTTTTTATTCTGCTCATCGTAACTTCTATATCATTAACTCGATTTTTGATCTGAGTATGTTTTTGAAATCTTTGAAGAATTCTACACAAAAAATTACTGGTAGTTGAATTATATAAAATCGGCAGTTTTTGAGATAAAAACGGTTTTGTACTAAAAAAGTAGAGAAAAAGTAAAAATGATTAAGACAAAGAATTTTTGTATTTCGCCCCTTTTAACTTCTACGCCACTGATGCAATTTGCGCTTTGAGGATATTTTTGAGTATTTTGATACATTTTACACAAAAGCTTCTCTTCTTATATCGTAGACTCAATCGTTAATTGTTGCAATAGAAAAAATCACAAATAAATTTAAAAAATTACATTTTTTTTCATTCTGCTCATCGTAATTTCTATATCATTTACTCGATTCTTGATCTGAGTATGTTTTTGAAATCTTTGAAGAATTCTACACAAAAATTACTGGTAGTTGAATCACATAAAATCGGCGGATTCTGAGATAAAAACGATTTTGTACTAAAAAAACAGAGAAAAAGTAAAAATGATTAAGACAAAGTATTTTTGTGTTTCGCCCCTTTTAACTTTTACGTCACTGATGCAATTTGCGCTTTGATGATATTTTTGAGTATTTTGATACATTTTACAGAAAATGTTCTCCTTTTATACCAAAAACTTAATGGTTAATTGTTGCAATAGAAAAAAATTACAAATAAATTAAAAAAATTACATTCTTTTTCATTCTGCTCATCGTAACTTCTATATCATTAACTCGATTTTTGATCTGAGTATGTTTTTGAAATCTTTGAAGAATTCTACACAAAAAATTACTGTTAGTTGAATCACATAAAATCGATGATTTTTGAGATAAAAACGATTTTGTACTAAAAAAGCAGAGAAAAGGTAAAAATGATTAAGACAAAGGATTTTTGTATTTCACCATTTTTAATTTCTACGTGACTGATGCAATTTGCGCTTTGATGATATTTTTGAGTATTTTGATGCATTTTACACAAAAAGTTCTCCTCTTATACCTAAAACTCAATCGTTGGTTGTTGAGATAGAAAAAAATCACAAATAAANATTTTTTTCCAAAACTTCTCCATATATTTCGATAACTCATCATAAACTAGAATCTTTTAGCTTCATTTTAAGATATAAATCATTTTTGAACTCCAATAAGTACCCCCACAACGATTTTTTCAAATTTTGCAGTTTTTTGATAAATTCAAACATTTGTATCTAAACACCTTTTCGTTAAAACCAATTTTCCAAAATTTTTTCCAAAACCTCTCCATATATTTCGATAACTTCTCATAAACTAGAATTTTTTAGCTTCATTTTAAGATATAAATCATTTTTAAACTCCAATAAGTACCCCCACAGCGATTTTTTCAAATTTGCAGATTTTTGATAAATTCAAAATTTTTATCTAAACACCTTTTCATTAAAACAAATTTTCCCAAAATTTTTTCAAATCCTCTCTATATATTTCGATAGCTTATCATAAACTAGAATCTTTTAGCTTCATTTTAAAATATAAATCATTTTAGAACTCCAATAAGTAACCCCACTGCGATTTTTTCAAATTTACAGATTTTTGATAAATTCAAACATTTTATCCCAACATCTTTTCGTTAAAACAAATTTTCCCAAACTTTTTCCAATCCTCTTTATATATTTCGATAGCTTATCATAAACTAGAATCCTTTAGCTTCATTTTAAGATATAAATCATTTTTGAACTGCAATAAATACCCCTACAGCGATTTTTTCGAATTTGCAAATTTTTGGATAAATTCAAACATATTTATTCCAACAGTTTTTTGTTAAAACCAATTTTCCCAAACTTTTTCCTAATCATCTCTATATATTTCGATAGCTTATCATAAACTAGACTCTTTTAGCTTCATTTTGAGATATAAATCATTTTAGAACTCCATGTTGCAGGTTAATTAAGTATTAGTAAAAAAAAGTTTCTTTGCTATTAATATATATGGGACTAATTTCGGGCTAAATACCCATCTTTAACCAAATTTATATGCACAAATATAGAAAATATACTACAAAAACCCAATTAACATGATCACTGCTTATTTACTGTCAAAAAGGAATTAATGGTAAAAATATTTTAGTTAAAAATACTATAATAACAACATTTATGTTTAACATTCAGCGTTGAGTACTCATCGAAAATTGGGGTTGTGTTTTTTTGTGTTTTAATTGTTTTATTGTTTCTTTATCGATATTTTTAAAGTGTTAATTAGTTAATTAGTTAAAAGTTTAATTTGTTATTATAGTATTTTTAACCAAGATAATTTTATTATAAGTTCTTTTTTGACAATAAGTAAGCAGTGATCATGTTAATTGGGTTTTTGTATAATGTTTTCTATGTTGTGCATATGGATTCGCCTGAAGATGGGCATTTTGCTCGAAACTAGTGTCATATATATTAATAATTAGCAAGGTTTTTGTCGTTTTATTAATATCAGATATTTTTATAAAACATCTTTTCATTAAAACAAATTTTCATAAAATTTTTCCAAATCACAAATTACAATTAGTTTCATTTTAAGATATTAATCATTTTACAACTTCAATAAATACTCTAACAGCAATTTTTGCAAATTTACTGTTTTTTTGACAAATTCAAGCTTTTTTATTCGAACACCTTTTTATTAAAACAATTTTTTTCCAAATACTCTCTAAATATTTCCATAGCTTATCAATCTTATCATAAACAATTAATGACCCCAAAAAGTGACACCACATGATTTTTTTAATTTTTTTAAAATTTTTATTTAATAAATTAACACATTTAATTCCTTTTCCTTTTGAAATGTGGTTAAAGTTAAATTTTGTGTGAAAGCGAAAGTAGTCCTCCGGTCAGAAACGAAATTTCGCTCTCGACCCTACTACGACCGTTTGGGTGAAAGTTTCATTAGCGTAAGGGCGACCTTCGGCCACCAGATGAGAGCTCGTTGCAGTCCTGATCTTTCCAACTTTTTTTTTATCGACCCAGTTACCCAGTGGCGGCACATTCAGAAAAATTTCAACCCCGTTTCAGACCAATTAACCGTAATTGACCGAAACAAGTTTAATCTATTATATCCTATTTTTGTTATTATTATTACTTTTTTTGACATAATCAAATTGAAATTGGAAAAAGGAAATTTTAACTTAAATTTTCTTTGCGCTGGTCGTGTCAGGTCTCTCTTTTCAATCTAGTTTCAGGGTTGATTGATATCAGGCGTCTCCAAGCCCAACCCCGCATCCAATCTCGAGCCAGAGTCGTGTGTCTCATACGTCACGACCGGGACTGGTTTTATTGCGTTTTCTTCCATTTTCCCGGGATAAAAGATGGAAGCCCCAGCGTTGGCTCGCTCGCTCGCTTCCGATCGGCGCCGTTTCCTCCCTTTCCAACCCCCTTTGCTAAATCAATTTCGATTCCCTTTTATTACTTATGTGGAGAACGGCGGGGCGGGATTTTACGTCCGGACCTGGATTTCAGTTTATTGCCCGGACCCGATCTCGCTTCGAGTAGAAATCGGATCCGAGAAATTGAAAAATTTATCTTACCCGTTCCATCTCGATATTCTCATCGTTCCCATATCTTCTTATAAAGACTAATCAAAAAGTAGTGAAAAAAATTTTTTTTTAATACGCAAAAAGAAATTATCTAGGAGAAAATTGAAGCGACGAGATTATATGAGAGATGCATTCGTTCAATTCCGTCTCATTGTTGAGAAAGCTGTTTTTTTTTGGTCTTATTTCGGTTGGTCCACACTGTTTGTTTGCCGTGCGTTTTTCAATTTCAGAGCGCGTCGCGGTGTACTAGGAATGCAATATCCTTTCGTGCCGTCGACATTTTATCGTGATATTAAAATTTATTGTATTTTTATACCGGTCCCGACTACTTAATAAAGAACCCGCTACGGGTTCTTCCCCGTAAAGACGAAACGAGCGCAGATTTTTCCCGGTGCGAAATTAAACATTTCGCGGTTTGATTCAAACTTATTAGTTTTAATTCAAAATTTTTATTGTATAAGAATTTCGATGGGCAAAAGGAAAATAAGGGCGGGTTTTCCTAATGTGAAACGGGGTAAAGTTAGAGTTCTGTCGCCATGGAGACCGGTTTTCCCTCAGGTTTAGGGCCTTATTGGATATGTTCGTCGTTTTATTTTATTCTTCCACTTTTTCCGTCTCCGCCCGCTCTCTTTGCCTCGCCTCGCCTCGCCTTGCCTCGATTCGCCTCAACCCACACCGGATCCCCGGATCTAGCCGACGCTCGGCAGCATTTACATTTTCCATCTACGGCGGCAACCGTCCATTTTCCCAGCTACGTCTATCGGCGTCGCGACGCCGCCGAACCTGTGACGCCCAGCACACTTGATTGCTCCTTACAGATTTAGAGTTCGCCTTTATTCAATCGCGCGATGGAAAAAGCCTTTTTGCCTTCTTACAGCTCAACGACGACGTTCGAATCAAGAACTAAAAAAGTGAGAAAGATGAAGAAAAACATCGAATAGATTTTTCGACTCGTATTCACATTTTTTCTTTCCTTTTCTCTATCAAAATTATAATAACAAATTTAATAAAATCATTTCATTTAGCAACATCTTCCTTAACATTGTTTATTAAACATCCTTGATTGGTATATCTACGTTTCAAATTCGTTATGAAAGATTTAATTGTTTAAAAATCCATTTCTTTAGAATGCTATGAAACTTTCACTGTTTATATAAGAATGTATCAAGTTTTTCATTTCATTTCTGAAATACTAATTATTAAACGATATCATATAGTTATGATTAGCAATGTTGCAACTTCAACTTCAAAAATTCGATAAAAATTGGATTCTTACGTAATCGATTTGAAAATAGGAGGGATTATAGAGAAAAGAGTCCGCTTTTTAATGGTGAAAACCATTTGTGAAAACCTCATTGTATTTCCGAGATATAACCTTTTAAAGATCTTCTAAATTTTCAGAGGAATTAACTTTTTTAACTTCTTTTATTGAAAAATTTTTATTATAGAATGTACATATATAATTTTTAGGATTAATAGAAAAAAGTGTGTATTTTGTTATGCTGAAATAAAATTAAGACATTTTCGCTTTATTCTTGAGATATAAATTTTTAAATAAAATCATCTAAGATCTTAAAATTGTCAAAAAATGCAAATTAGAAAAAAGCGCTATACGGGTACTTATTGGAGTTCTAAAATGATTTATATCTTAAAATGAAGCTAAAAGATTCTAGTTTATGATAAGTTATCGAAATATATGGAGAGGTTTTGGAAAAATGGGTTTTAACGAAAAGGTGTTTAGATAANACACAAAAAGTTCTCCTCTTATACCTAAAACTCAATCGTTGGTTGTTGAGATAGAAAAAAATCACAAATAAATTAAAGAAATTACTTTTTTTTTCATTCTTCTCATCATAACTTCTATATCATTAACTCGATTTTTGATCTGAGTATATTTTCGAAATCTTTGAAGAATTTCACACAAAAAGTACGCTTAAAATCAGCGGTTTTTGAGATAAGAGAGATTTTGTATTAAATAAGCACAAATAGGTAAAAAAGAGATTCTACGCCACTTATGTAATTTTTGATATATAGATATTTTTGAACATTTTGATGTATTTTATTCAAAAAATTCTCCTCTCTCAATATCGTCTCTGACTACTAACTAAATAGTTGTTGACATCTCCCAAACTTATCAATGGCGTCTCTCCACATCATCTTGCAAAAAAGAAACATCATTCAATAGAGTCTCCGACATCACTCAGCATCGTTCTGGATACCTTTGTATATCATTCTTAGCACATCCCAAGCTAGCTCTCAATATCGTCATGAACGCATTTACTTCAATATCTGCCTTTACACAATTTAACATCACTCTGAATATCCCTAATATTATTCGAGATACTTTTCCATATTGTTCTTGGTATGTCTCAACATTAGATGAACTCAAAGGAAATTTGTGGCCGAGTACAAGCTGGGTTAAGTGTTACAACAATCCAAAATTTAATGAAAACGTTTATGATACCAGCGTTAATTGGGGTTGGGTTGGTAGCCGAGCAAATGTGAAAACGTCTGAAAATATGTCAAAATTTGAAGAAATTATCTCATCCTTATTTTCCAAAGTGTAAAAAATGTGGTTCAAGCAGGATGGATATCATGTCAGTGAAACGTAGGTGTTTAAAATTTTGAAAGAGTATTTTGAAGAGCGAATTCTGCATTTGGGATACTTAGAGGCAACAGGAATTTGTATCGATGTATCAACATTTCAGCGAATTTTGTATAATTTTGTTCTTAATCTGCACCACATTATGGCCACTGATGGAAAGAAAATCGAAGATGTCATAAACGACATGTATTGTTCATGGCATCCTTAAAACATTGGTCTAGATAGCATTTAATGTCGTGTTAATGGCGGAACCGAAGTTAAAAATGGCGACTTTGGTATACAAATAACTAGAAGCGACGAAATACAGACTAAAATCCAATCGGGCTACTGCCTCATTTCTCAGCTTGAAAATAAACATTTCAACCTTGATATACAAATAGCTAATAATTAGATACTAAGATAGTAAAAATATGTTTTGTTGTCATGTTAAAAGCGTAGTGGCTTAGAGCTGAGACTCTACAATATTTACAACTCTTAAAAAAATACGTAATCAAACTACTGCCTAATGCCAAAAATGTTAAAAAGTGTCAGAAAAGTCAATGAGCGTGTCAGAAATGTACATATGTCAATAATAGCTAAAAACTGTTAACTGATTCCTAAACATCGTCTTGGCGACACTCTAAATCGTCACTGATCACCATAGACATCATAATAGTCATCCAGTGTCCCTGAATTCTCAACATCATCCCGAATAACACTCAATGTCGTTACTAATAACTCTCAATATGATGATGGATGTTTTTTAATGTCGTCCATATCACGACTTCCGCAATGTTGTCTCAAACATCCTTCAACATCGTTTTGGAGACCACTCTATACCCCTCAAAGCGTTCAATGTCATTATTGATAACTTTTGACATTGTACCGAACGTCCTTTATAATTGTGCATGACCCTCTCAATAGATATGAATAGTTGAGAACCATTCAACATCATTCCTGGGCATCGTACTAGCACCCTTTAACACTGCCCCAGACATCACTCAATATAGTTATTGACAAACCTCGACATCGTTCCTGATATTTAGTCCTTGCTAAATTGTACCTCTCCACATCGACTTTGATATCACTTCACGTATGATAATCCTTGGTCATCCTCAATGTTATTCCTAAACACTCTCAATATCAACCCCTGACATTTTGAACATATCAACTCAGACATCTCTCAACATTGTCCTTCATATCTCTAATAAGATGTCTAGCATTTATTCTTCTAACATTACTCAACATTAAAATGGACATTGTTGACCTTTCTGATTATCATCATTGACACAACTCATCATTGTATTCAACATTAATCCTAAATATTCTACCTTGACGTTTCTCAATATCGTTCTGGACACTCTTGTTATCTTCTTGCACAACTACATTTTATACTGTTAGACACGTCTTCCGAAAATATATTTCTCAACATTGTTCCCTAATCTCTCAATATAGTGCCAAATCTTTATCGACATTATCTTGGCACCACTCAACATCGAACTAGTCTTCCCGAACATTACTCCTACGAATCTTCGCCACATTGTTATCTACATTATTGTCTATATCTCCCAATATGATGTCCAGCCTTTATCAATACTATTCTGGCACTATTTTAGTTCTGGCACGACCCAAATTGGGTTGGGATCATCTAATGTCATTCGTAATGTCATTCGTTGGCATCATGGCTCTTAATTTGTCTTTTTCTTAACTGCCAAATATTTTGCCAAATAATTTTTAATCATAAATACATTTTGACATTCCAAATGATTGAAATGAATAATAAATTCTTTCGTAACTTTATTTTCTGATAAATCACTGAAATAAACTCATCTAATCAATCCTGTTGCGTGATAATTATTAGTCGTAGAGTGAAACGACGTGGAAATCTTGTAAAGCCACACACCTTTCGAACCAGTTCGAAGATCTCGTTTATATTGCACGGTCATTTGGCGTCACGTGTTCGCGAGCAATAGCAATAACCGACCACCATTTCGCCGTGGCAATTGCACGGACGAACGACTACGGTAGTTTGTACTCTATAAGCTCATCGCTGTTTCAAATTGAAAATTGTCTTTTTCTATCTGTTTCCATTCTTCTTTTCTTGCTTTAAACGTATCTTTTCGACGCAACGAGAATTGTCGAAGAAACCTTCCGAACGGCATTCATTCAAATTTAATAATCTCGCCCGGAGCGATTGCCGCTGCCTCTATGATGACCATCTTGTATTACTGGTTGATCTCTACCCAACCATTACCTTCGTTGATAACACTGTGATCAAAATTCATGAGAAAATGATTCGAGAGGAGAATTTAATATAATGGCACACTTTTGTGTCTAGAAGAAAAAATGAGAGTAAATAACAGAGTTAAGGATTTACACATTTTTTTTTGCAATGTGAAAGTAAGAGAATTTTTTTTGATATAGATTGATTTAATCTATGCAAATTACTTAGTAATTTAAAGTTAGAAATGAATTTATGCCGTAGATAGCGTTGATTATTCCGAGATAATTATTACCTTTGCTTTATATAAAATAAATTTAATCAAATGCAATGAATTAAAATAAATTTTTTGTTATAAAATCCTATTTCCCGATTCTAACCTATTTCACACTCGTCTGATTTCAATTAAAGAAAGCTTCTGTTTCCGACCGATGAAAGACAACCGGTAATTAAAGTTAATTGGATCTGTCACCTGCATATTGTGTATTGATGTACCTTTAGGGTGTGTTTCAAACAAAGCTCTAAATTGAGATAATATTAATAAATTTGATGTAAGTTAAAAATATAGAGTAAGAACTTTATTTTTTAACTTTTCTTTCTCCTTAGTTACCTCTCCGCGTAATTTCCCAACAAATATTGAAATTGTTAAGGAGAACTTTTCCATTCCTTCTCTTTTCCCTCTCGAGATTTCGAGCACGACCGAATACCGCCTAAAAAATTTAAGGGCGGTTAAGCTTGCGGAAAATAATATGTGTACATTTTGAACGTGGTCGCAAAAAATTGTTTCAAGAAAAAATATCCGTGAGTAGGGGTTAAAACCGTGCGAGCGATGGGGAAGTCGTCGAAAATCCCGGACACAAAAGTTAAGAGGGGGTTTTGGGGGGTTAGAGGATGCCGTCATCGTTACCCCGAGACCCTTGTGTCTTGTACGTGCTCCAACCTCTTCAGGTCCATTGTTCAGAGTCGTGTAGAGAGAGTTCAAGGCGGATATTCGCCCTCAGTTCGCGTATAATGACGGATTTTAAAGTTCGGGACTTAGCGCGGCGGACCTTAGTCCCTTCTCTTTAGACACGGGGAAAAAAGGGGGGAGCTCGTCGAGAACTTCCTGAAATTGAATTTTGGCGTGAGGAAATGACTAAGCTTCGTGTGTAACCATAATTCGATTTTTTTTTCTCGTCAAAATCCGTTTACGTCAGCAATAAAGAATCGTCGTTAAAATGAATAAGAATGTATTGAATGTCATCATTTATGATTTTTAATTTTTTCTACAATTATTTTAAATACTTGGATAGCTTATCTTAAATTAGAAGTAATTAGCTTTAATTTAAGATATAAATCATTTTACAATTCCAAGAAATAAATCTACAGCGATTTTCTTAAAAATTTGTAGTTTTTTTTACAAATTCGAATATATCTCATCTTATTAACACTTTTTCATTAAAACAAATTTTTACAAATTCTCTCTAAATATTTTCTCTGACTCTTCTAGCTTCATTTTAAGATATAAACCATTTCAAAACTCTAAGAAATAACCACACTGCAATATTTTCAAATTTGAAGGTTTTTCTGACAAAATCGAATATAATTTACCCCAACACTTTTTCATTAAAACAAATTTTCTCATATTTTTTCCAAATACACTCTAACTATATCGATAGCTTATTATAAACTAGAACCTTTTAGCTTCATTCTAAGATATAAATCATTCCAGTACCCCAATAAATAAACCACCAGCGATTTTTTTAAATTTACAATTTTTAACAAATTCAAATATGTTTATCACAACACCTTGTCATTAAAACAATTTTTTCCACATTTTTTCCAAATACACTCTAACTATATCGATAGCTTATCATAAACTAAAATCTTTTAGCTTAATTTCAAGATATAAATCATTTTAGAACTCCAATAATGACCCCCGCAACGATTCTTTCCAAATTTATAGCTTTTTGATAAATTCAAATATTTTTATCAAAACACCTTTTCATTAAAACAAATTTTCTCAAAATTTTTTCAAATTATCTGTTACTATTTCGATAGCTTATCATAAACTAGAATCTTTTAGCTTCATTTTAAAATATAAATCATTTTAGAACTCCAATAAGTAGCCCCACAGCGATTTTTTTAAATTTGCAGTTTTTTTGACAAATTCAAATATTTTTATCATAACACCTTTTCATTAAAAGAAATTTTCGCAAACTTTTTCCAAATACTTTCTATATATTTCGATAGCTTATCACAAAGTAGAATCTTTTAGCTTCATTTTAAGATATAAATCATATTAGAACTCCAATAATTACCCCCACAGCGATTTTTTCAAATTAGCAGATTTTTGATAAATTCAAATATTCTTATGCCAACACCTTTTCGTTAAAACAAATTTTCCCAAACTTTTTCCAAATCCTCTCTATATATTTCGATAACTTATCATCAATTAGAATCCTTTAGCTTCATTTTAAGATATAAATCATTTTAGAACTCCAATAAGTACCTCCACAGCGATTTTTTCAAATTTGCAGTTTTTGATAAATCCAAACATTTTTATCTCAACACCTTTTCGTTAAAACCAATTTTCCCAAACTTTTTCCTAATCATCTCTATATATTTCGATAGCTTATCATAAACTAGAATCTTTTAGCTTCATTTTAAGATATAACTCCAATAAATACCCTCACAGCGATATTTTCAAATTTGCAGTTTTTTTGATAAATTCAAATATTTTTATCTAAATACCTTTTCGTTAAAACCAATTTTCCCAAATTTTTTCCAAAACCTCTCTGTATATTTCGACAGCTTATCATGAACTAGAATCTTTTAACTTCATTTTAAGTTATAAATCATTTCAGAACTCCAATAAGTACCACCACAGCGATTTTTTCAAATTAGCAGATTTTTGATAAATTCAAACAATTTTATCCCAACACCTTTTCATAAAAACAAATTTTTCCAAATTTTTTCCAAATCCTCTTTATATATTTCGATAGCTTATCATAAACTAGAATCCTTTAGCTTCATTTGAGGATATAAATCATTTTTGAACTCCAATAAGTACTCCCACAGCGATTTTTTTTCAAATTAGCAGATTTTTGATAAATTCAAACATTTTTATCCCAACACCTTTTCATTAAAACAAATTTTCCCAAAATTTTTCGTAATCATCTCTATATATTTCGATAGCTTATCATAAACTAGAATCCTTTAGCTTCATTCTAAGATATAAATCATGTTAGAACTCCAATAAGTACCTTCACAGCGATTTTTTCAAATTTGCAGTTTTTTGATAAATCCAAACATTTTTATCTCAACACCTTTTCGTTAAAACCAATTTTTCCAAATTTTTTCCAAATCCTCTCTATATATTTCGATAGCTTATCATAAACTAGAATCTTTTAGCTTCATTTTAAGATATAAATCATTTTACAACTCCAATAAGTAGCCCCACAGCGATTTTTTTTAAATTTTGCAGTTTTTTGACAAATTCAAATATTTTTATCATAACACCTTTTCATTAAAAGAAATTTTCGCAAACTTTTTCCAAATCCTCTCTATATATTTCGATAGCTTATCACAAAGTAGCATCTTTTAGCTTCATTTTAAGATATAAATCATATTAGAACTCCAATAACTACCCCCACAGCGATTTTTTCAAATTAGTAGATTTTTAATAAATTCAAACATTTTTATCAAAACACCTCTTCGTTAAAATCAATTTTTTCAAATTTTTTCCAAATCCTCATTATATATTTCGATAGCTTATCATAAACTAGAATCCTTTAGCTTCATTTTAGGATATAAATCATATTTGAGATATAATAAGTACCACCACAGCAATTTTTTTTTAAATTAGCAGATTTTTGATAAATTCAAACATTTTTGTTTAAACACCTTTTCATTAAAACAAATTCTCTCAACATTTTTTCAAATCCTCTCTATATATTTCGATAGCTTATCATAAACTACATTCTTTTAGCTTCATTTTAAAACATAAATCATTTTAGAACTCCAATAAGTACACTCACAGCGATTTTTTCAAATTTGCAGTTTTTTAATAAATTCAAACATTTTTTTCTCAACACCTTTTCCTTAAAACCAATTTTTCCAAATTTTTTCCAAATCCTCTCTATATATTTCGATAGCTTATCATAAACTAGAATCTTTTAGCTTCATTTTAAGATATAAATCATATTAGAACTCCAATAATTACCCCCACAGCGATTTTTTCAAATTAGCAGAATTTTGAGAAATTCAAACATTTTTATCCCAACACCTTTTCGTTAAAACCAATTTTTCCAAATTTTTTCCAAATCCTCTCTATATATTTCGATAGCTTATCATAAACTAGAATCTTTTAGCTTCATTTTAAGATATAACTCCAATAAATAGCCCCACAGCGATTTTTTCAAATTTGCAGTTTTTTTGATAAATTCAAACATTTTTATATAAACACCTTTTCATTAAAACAAATTTTGCCAAAATTTTTTCAAATTATCTGTTACTATTTCGATAGCTTATCATAAACTACAATCTTTTAGCTTCATTTTAAAATATAAATCATTTTAGAACTCCAATAAGTACCCCCACAGCGATTTTTTCAAATTTGCAAATTTTTGATAAATTCTAACATTTTTATCTAAACACCTTTTCGTTAAAACCAATTTTCCCAATTTTTTTCCAAAACCTCTCCATATATTTCGATAACTTATCATAAACTAGAATCTTTTAGCTTCATTTTAAGATATAAATCATTTTTGAACTCCAATAAGTA
>NW_019280978.1:0-22967 GCF_000648695.1 Onthophagus taurus
TACTTCCTTTATCCTCTGACCCTCAAGATTTAGAATTATTGACTCCAGGACATTTTTTGATTGGCACGGCCTTGTTGGCAGTTCCTGAAGTAGATATTTCAGAAATTCCTGCTAACCTATTAACAAATTACAAACAAGTCCAAAAATTACACCAATCATTTTGGAAAAGGTGGTCATTAGAGTATTTGCATACTCTACAACAAAGGACTAAGTGGAGATTCGACCGAGAAGATCTTGTCAAAATTGGAAGAATGGTTCGGCTTAAAGATGACAACCCCCAATGCAGTGGAAAACAGGAAGAATAGAAGAACTCCATCCTGGTCCAGACGGAAAGGTTCGTGTGGTGAAGATCCATACTTCAGGTGGAACTGTGTCTAGAAGTGTATCTACATCGAGTTTGTGTTTTACCAATAGAAGGACAGTAACTGACTTTATATATTATATTTTCTTAAGTTTCTTTATGTGTTGTTTTTTTTATCTTTTGAAAGATAACTCTTTCAAGGCGGGAGTTATGTTGCGACTCTCGTTCATAGATGTCGTTAGTGAGCGATCGAAGGGACACACGTGTCGAGTTGTTACCCGCGAAAAGGGATCAGTCCGTTACGAGCAGCGATGACGGACGCTTCCAAGCATTATATTTGAGTTAAACAAAATAAATTAAAACAAAAATACAAGCTTTTCATTCAACTATATACAGTCCACAACATTATTATAGATTTTTTTGGTGTTAGCGTTAAAATTTTTTTGAGTTTTTAATTTTGATCATTAAACTTATTCTTAATTAGTCTATCTAGCTTAAGTTTTTTATTTTTCTTACTGTCTAATGTCTTGAAGTATATTTCTGTGTTGAATTTATCGTACAGCTCTTCTATTTCCAGGTAGTGTAGGTCGGTTTGTAGAGTTCTATGCAGATATTTAAGGATTGTGTCTAGATCTGCAAGTTTCTTGTATAGTTGTTTGATTGTATCCTTTATTAGTTTTTTCTCCAGTTTCTCTTTCATTCCATTAAAATGTCCTGGGACTTTCAACTTAAACGCGTTAGGTATGACATCAACTTGAATGGCTTTATGTAAGAAATTGATATTATCGGTGGTTCTTTCTTTTTTGAATTTCATACTTAATGTTTATTGGTCAAAAATTCATCACATCCTCTTTCAATCATAACATAATAACTCAAAAAATGCGCAGTAATAAATGCGGCGTAATGAATAATACTCAATAAAATTTTCATGTTTTTCCCAAGAAAATGAGTTTTGTTTGAAACATCGCTTAATAGATTAATCATTTTAAATAAAGCATCGCGGTTCCGAAATACCTGGATGTTATAGGAGATAACAAGTCCCGCCATTGAAGGACTTGCGCGTTAAACATGCATTTAGCAATGTCCGCCTTGAAATCTGCAAATATTTTAAAACGAAAATTCAAAAAAAATTGTATTGATTAACACCAATCTGTAATTTCCATAAATAAAGGATATATGGTTGGAGTCCTGGGAAAACATCGCGAAATGAGCCAAATTTTGAAAATTTGCATTTTGAAAAGTAGGGTTTTCGACATTTTAATTCTTTGCTGGGTGAAACGCATATGCATTAAATCAACTGTGGTTCGTTGTAAATCTAACAAAGTTAATAGTTTTCTTGGTAATGGATTTAATGCTAATGGTATTTCTTGATGAATCCATCTTCAATAATAGTAATTACTTTGGTTTAATGTTTCCAAAACCCATAACTCTTGAATTATAAAAAAAATTGTCCACTACATAACTGTGGGAGTTAAGAAATGATTCTTGAGTCAAATTATAGCTTAAAGCTTCCTCTTTCAGGAAATATTAAAGTTGATCAGTTAGCACAAAAAAGATTTTGTAAAAAAAATTTTAAAGTAACGATGCGTTTTTTGAGGTTTTAGGAAAATCACAAAAAAATGATCAAATTCAAAATCAAATCGTTGAGGTCTTATTTTTGATATTAATAAAATGGCTTTTATATGAAATTAAAGCTTAAACCTTCCTCTTTAAGAAAACATATAAACTTATTGTTTCAATTTGAATCAATTCTATCAAAAAAAAAAAATTTTAAAGAAAATCTTGTGCATTTAGATTTAAACAGAAACATCTAATAAATGATCATTTTTAAAAAATCATCATTTATTAGAGACCTCATAACTGTGGGAGTTAAGAAAATAATTCTTGTACTAAATTATAGATTAATCTGCTTCTTTGCACTAAAGAGATTTTGTAAAAAAAATTTTATGTAACAATGCGGTTATGAAGTTTTAAGCAGAATGATTAAATTCAGGGATTACAAGAATTGTGTAAAGTAAATGGATTGTTTATACTTATTTATTTTCTTAATTTTTTTTTGTGATTCAATCATCTTGGCCATAAACCACATCACCCCGCTGGCCTATTCGGAACTTTTACAACACTACAGAGCAGGTAAAACCTGAATTGAATGCCTCGTGAACGTAGGTCGTTTCCAGTACAATTTTATGCCTCTACGAGCGACTCTTTTCGCATTATATCTGAACAGAACTGTACATGTAATTTGCCGAAAATGAAACTATCGTGTGTATTTGAGTATTGTTCTATAAACATTTGTTTTAATAAATTGATAATTTCTTGTCTATTCTTTCCATTGGAGGAATTCATTTTCGTAGAATAGGGATTGATGATATGGTCGTGAATTGTGATCGGGTTATGTATTTGAAGAATTGAATTTTTTGTTTGCCGTTTTTATATGAACGTTAGGTATTCCTTTAATGGGGGTTAGAGGCCATTTTTTGCATTTGAGAGACCAAGCCCCGTGGCCTTCTAAACCGCAGGACTTACATTTTTCGAGTAGTTGCGAGGTGCATTTAACAGTATCATGATTTCCTAAACATTTAGCACATTTCAATTCCTCTTTGCAGTTTTCTGTAAGGCGAGAAAATTGATTGCATTTATTGCAAGGAAGGCGGTGGTGGAAAACTTTCTTTCGCCGGGAAATGCGAATTCATGTAGAAGAGGCCCTCCTGCATTAATCTTTAAAATGAATTAATGCATCCTGTAATAATTCTTACTTTATAAGAAGGTAGATTCGTGGCTCTAGATATGATTCTTTTGCAGAATCTATGGTTGATTTCTAACTTTTTCAGTTCGTTACTTATATCAAGGTCAGAAATTTCTAAGTCCACTGTGGATAAAACCGCTGAATAGGAAGCAGAAGAAATTTTTCTACTTGCGAGGATATTTTCCTTGGCTTCTTGAAAATCTTTAACTGTATTTTTTTTCGTAGTTGTAATAAATTTGAAGTTTGTTGTTCTTTTGTGTTCTCTGATTTTATTATAAAATAGCTTTGGGTTTTTACGATTACGTCTCTTGGAATAAAACCGTATTGAGACCATATTTCGGATAATTGAACCCCACTGAGAGAGGTATGAGTGGTTATAGAAAAAACAGTGTTGAATGGTTTAGATTGCTTTGCTACTTTCAGTCGTTCCGGAACCTCGTTTTTTTGAGAATGATTGTTGTTTTGGAGAAGTTGATGTAGAAGGATTAGGATTTGCAAATAATGATTTAGGGATTTTAAATCCTACCTCGAATTCGTCTGTTGCATGTTTTTTCGCTTGTCTTGATTTTGTAGGGGTGTTCGTTTTCGGTCATGCAATGGAGTTTGATTCGACATTGAAATTCTCTATCCCCAGAGTGGACATCTTTCTTTAAAGTTAAAACTTATAATAATCACTGCATTGTTTATTATAAAAAATGAAAGCATAATGATAAATCCATTATGCTTCATGTATATGCTTCAACTAGGTATGTTGGTATAGATGTTTGTGATATCAAACGAGACCACTTGAAAGTTATGTGGGAATCTGATATTAGAAATTGCTTCCACCAATTCCTCTCTATCTTTGATCGTGTTAGCAGGTTTATATTGTAACTGTCTAGTGATAAAAAGATTGATGAATCTCGCGATTTTCTGAGTACTTGAGTTGGCAGATGTGATTATAGGGCGAATAGGATGATTTTGTTTCTCTAAATTTTATGATTAAATTAAATACAGCATAGGAATTCTAGGATTCATAGGAGTAAGGTTAAATTCTTTAAGGTCTTGTTCTTTTATAAAAATCGTAAGTTTCAAATTCAAATAATCTTCACCTTATTCAAAATCAATTAACCAAATTTTTTCCAGACTTTTTGTATATGATGATAAAAATAAACTACTATAAACAAAATAAAATATTAAAATTTATATTATAGTATTTGATAGACTAAAATGTTTATGTCTATGCAATTTGTTTTTTTATTTATTTATATCTATAACAACATTGTCATGGGAAAAATACATTATGTTGATATTACAACCAATGTTGATACAACATTATTTATTTATTGATATATTTATTGATATCGGGGAGCAACAACAGGACAAACTCAATAAAGTTGCTCCACATAATTATTATATACGAAAACCTTAAAGTAATATTTAATGTGATTACAAATATGTTGTTATCTTAAATTAACATTATTAAATATTTAAATTACACATGATGTGCGCAGTCTTCACAGCCTCGCGGACCGCAAACTTAATATTTCGTGGGTTACTCGAAAAAAGATCGCAACTCACCCGATCCGCGGTTCTTTCCATCCTCAGAATAGGCGAGTTACGATATGCGTTTGTTCGTGGAGTGGGCATATAAAAAAGGAAGTCGTACCGTAACTGACGAGGAGGAACATGAAAATCAATTCTCGCCATCAGCGATGGGGAATCAGTATGACCATTGACAAGCTTGTACAAAAATAAAACGTCATTATATGCTCGTCGCTGGGAGAGCGTTAGCAATCCGAACATTTCACAACCAGACGCATAGTTACTGTACACTTGTTGGGTTTTATAACACAAATATTTAATCAGTCGTTTCTGGATTCCTTCTAACCTAGTGATATATACGGAATATTGAGGATTCCAGATTACGCTACCAAAGTTTAAGATGCTGTTGACATATGCATTGTACATACTTATAATTGCGTTGTGGTTTGTGAAATCCTCGGAAGATCGCTTTATGAAGCCCAGCATTCTGTATGATCGAGCAATCACACCATCTACATGAGCATCGAAACGTAGTTTTTGATCTAGTGTTACACCAAGATCAACTGTAGATGTCACTCGACGCAACTTATCATAGTTAAGGATGTAATCATATTTTATGTAATTCTTTTTCCTGGTGAATGTGACACTTAGAAAAGTATAAGTGTAATTGATTACTTGTACAGAAATTGCAAATCCCATCAAGATCTGCCTGTAATTTAACACAATCGTCGATGTTTCGAATAGAAAGGTAAATTTTTAAGTCGTCAGCGTACATCAGGCAACGCGAATTAAGAATATTATTAAAAATGTCGTTTATGNTCCAATACCGGTATTAATACCGGTATACCGGTATCACATTGAAAATATACCGAAATACCGGTATTCAATTTTCGGTCGGTATTCCGAACCCTACTGGCTACTATCCGTGCCAAATATCAAAGCTCCTCCCTTTAGAGATCGATATCTTCGCAACCTCTCGATGAAAAAAATTGCGGTAAAGTTTGTTGTAATCCAGACAGACGCGCCTTTATCTTATCCACATGAAGAAATAAAGACGCGACGTCCTGTCTGGAGTGTTCCAGACAGCACCATTTTTTCCGATTGGGGGGAACCCACCATCGCCGTATGGCTTACTTCTGTTTCGTTTTAATTTATAATTCATTTAAATCGCTCTAAAAAAATTAGAGAGACATAACTTTGAAAAACTGATAACAATCCGCACCCTCAACAATCGGGTACTTATCACGCGATAAAAGAAAATCCGAAGCGCCTAAAGTTTTCACATTTACATACATATCTTACGTAGAAACATTCACTGTAACAGTACTCACATTACAACAAACTACCGAATTTTTTTCATCTAGCGATAGATGATCTAGATATCGGTCTCTAAAGTGAGGGGCCTTGACTATTGGCACGGATAGTAGTTAATATTAAGTAAGGGAAACCGCTATACCTATGAACATAATTTATGAATAAATTTTTTCAAGCTAATCAAAGAATTATTGTGATATTACCAGTATTCGCAGATATACAATTGTTAATTGCGTAACAAGGTCGCGATGCGTTCTCTTTAACGATTAATGTAATGAAGCCGAGGCAGCAGATCGGTCACGTTTTATTTTTTAGGTTTTCGCTGATATAAGTTGGGTTTTAGTCTGTTACTAGATTTCGACGTCTAGATTTTGTATCGCCTTGGACAAAAGCCAAGACGGTACCAGAACCAATAGAAATGTATGTTCGTTGTCTTTATATACAATATTTATTTGTATGACAGAGTTACTATGTATTGTTGTCACCAATTGAGAAAATGAAGCTTCGCTTGCAGCCGAGGCGTTACAACCAGTCTTTAACAACCAGCGAATATAAATCTTCGCCACCTTAATATACAATAGTACAATAGATAGTTACAAAATCAAATCGTGTTAGTTCATCGGCTGATGGAATGAGCACGAGGTCGCTGGTAGCCGAGGTGCTATCTTGAGCTCGTTTTATTTTTCACAGTCTAGATTGTGGAAGTAATCTTAATAAGACTAATGTTAGGCAATATCTGAAGATAGAACAAAATAGGAGACAGGATATACAATTAAATTATAGAATTAGAAAGTGAATAGAACATGTTATGAGATGCGCCTCATAAATAAGAAAGAAATATCAACACAAACAAAATAAAAGTTTTTGAGCATACTTTCAGTAAAAGATAAGTGACAAAAATGCAGAGACTGAGAAAAGAACAAATCAGAACAGATCTTAATATAGAATCAATTGAAGAATATATGGAATGGAATATATGGCCACTAAACAACACCACACAAATGAAAAGAATATGGTAGTACAAACCACCATAGAAGAAAAAGAGACGGAAAGAGAAGACAAATGGATTGGAAAGCTAGTCTAGATACTTTCAAGACATACAGTACGAGCACTTTTCAGTTGTTGTGTTGGTTACTTTAAAAAAGCAAATCTAGTCTCTTCGTAAGTAATAAAAGTTACAAGTTTTTGGTTTTATTTTCAAACAGTATTGATAACTAAGGTTGAATTGGTTATACATCTTGGATTAATTCTGAACCATGTTCTTTGTAACGTTTTTGTCCATCTGTTTTAATTTATTTATTTATTGATATCGGGGAGCAACAACAGGACAAACCCAATAAAGTTGCTCCACATAATTATTATATACGAAAACCTTAAAGTAATATTTAATGTGATTACAAATATGTTGTTATCTTAAATTAACATTATTAAATATTTAAATTACACATGATGTGCGCAGTCTTCACAGCCTCGCGGACCGCAAACTTAATATTTCGTGGGTTACTCGAAAAAAGATCGCAACTCACCCGATCCGCGGTTCTTTCCATCCTCAGAATAGGCGAGTTACGATATGCGTTTGTTCGTGGAGTGGGCATATAAAAAAGGAAGTCGTACCGTAACTGACGAGGAGGAACATGAAAATCAATTCTCGCCATCAGCGATGGGGAATCAGTATGACCATTGACAAGCTTGTACAAAAATAAAACGTCATTATATGCTCGTCGCTGGGAGAGCGTTAGCAATCCGAACATTTCACAACCAGACGCATAGTTACTGTACACTTGTTGGGTTTTATAACACAAATATTTAATCAGTCGTTTCTGGATTCCTTCTAACCTAGTGATATATACGGAATATTGAGGATTCCAGATTACGCTACCAAAGTTTAAGATGCTGTTGACATATGCATTGTACATACTTATAATTGCGTTGTGGTTTGTGAAATCCTCGGAAGATCGCTTTATAAAGCCCAGCATTCTGTATGATCGAGCAACCACACCATCTACATGAACATCGAAACGTAGTTTTTGATCTAGTGTTACACCAAGATCAACTGTAGATGTAACTCGACGCAACTTATCATAGTTAAGGATGTAATCATATTTTATGTAATTCTTTTTCCTGGTGAATGTGATGGTGTGACACTTAGAAAAGTTTAAGTGTAATTGATTACTTGTACAGAAATTGCAAATCCTATCAAGATCTGCCTGTAATTTAACACAATCGTCGATGTTTCGAATAGAAAGGTAAATTTTTAAGTCGTCAGCGTACATCAGGCAACGCGAATTAAGAATATTATTAAAAATGTCGTTTATGTAAATTAAAAACAGTAAAGGACCGAGATGACTGCCTTGCGGCACTCCGGATGTAGTGTGAATTAAGCGTGACTTATAGCCACCAATATGTACAGACTGAGAGCGATCGGACACGTATGAACCAAACCAACGCAACAAATTGCCAGAAATACCAAAAAGTTGCAATTTACTTACCAACAGAGAGTGATCAACTTTGTCGAAGGCCTTACTAAAATCGGTGTACACTGCGTCCACTTGAACATTTTCATCGAGCGACGCAAATAGAAAATCGGTATATTCTAAAAGATTAGTTTCGACTGAACGCCCGGAAAAAAAACCGTGCTGATTAGTATTAATACTTCCACGAATTTGAAAAAATACACTGGCGTACACCAACTTCTCAAAGACCTTTCCAAGTATGGGTAATATAGATATTGGACGATAATTGACAACGAAGTGTCGATCACCTGATTTAAAAATGGGTGCAACGTTGGCCTGCTTCCACGCATCCGGAAACACTCCCAGCTTAATGGATTTATTATATATCAGCTGTAAAGGAACTGATATTGCCTGAGCACAGTTTCTGACCAGTATAGCAGGTATACCGTCAGCACCAGGACCCTTATTCAAAGCTACTTGACGCAATGCCCCCTCCACTTCAATGAGACTAAAGTCATGAATGAGTACGCGCGGAGAATCAACCGTCCCACCGCATCATAATGGGGAGCAGACGGTGCTGCGAAAACTGCACTAAAATAATTCGCAAATAACGAACAGATGACATCGCCGCTCGATGCCTCAACCCCATCCAGAATTACAGTTGATGGGATACCCGTACTGCCTCTTCTGCGTTTGAGATATGCCCATAGCTGCTTTGCGTCTAATGCAACACCATCCTGCACACGTTTAATATACGCCTTATAATACTGATCAATCAGGTATTTAGAATTTTTATCTTTCCATTGAACGATTCAAGCAACTTTTCAAAATCACTAATCCGGTTGCTACAGAAAGTTACAGAATAAAGTAAGCTATCGTGCTTACTCCGCATTTCAGTACGCATTTCCTTAACCATGTCATATACGGATTCTAATGTGACGGTTACAGGGCGAAGTTGATTAGGTGGCGCAATTGAGCTACGGCGTTGCGGGGGCCGTTGTGGCGATCGACAGACGCTGCATCTCCACGAAGCGCCCGGTACGGACAGCAACGCTTGCGATGCACTGTCCAAGTCCGTGCATTTCAAGTGATACCACGTATCGCAAGTCTCACAATGAATGCCAGGACCTGATTTTCTCCCCACCAATTGATGACACGCTCCGCACTTCGATGCCGGCATAATGGCCAATTTGTCACACCACAGGACGGAAAAATTACCCAAAAATAAATTTCGATTTTACTCACGTTACTTACTTGTTCACTAAGATTGGTTGTATAAACTTAAAAGATTATTACTTAAACACACTATGGACCCGAAACACACAGAGAACTGAGACTGTTATACTCGGGAAAATTACCGAAATTTACAGAGCCTCAAAAACGCGTGTACACGAGCCCAAGTGTAACTCGACTTTTTTGGATATTTTTATGGATATTTAAGATTACGTCATTATGTTTAAGAGTTTTCAAGGCATTATCTTAATATCTTATCTGAATATCATTCACAAAGATTCAATACGTTTTTGATGAAGATCTTGGTTATAAAAAACCATGATACTTCATCCAGAAATATTTGAAAGAGCATTTGATATTTTGAAAGTTATGAAGGGAAGAGTGTCTAAGTACGGGATAAAGCAGATTTTCAGGAAATCANTGCACACGTTTAATATACGCCTTATAATCCTGATCAATCAGGTATTTAGAGCGTCCGCGCAGAAGACGAAACGTTAAATAGTCCAACCGATTTCCACAACGCTTCCACTTTTTATGCGCTTTATACTTTTCCTTTATTACTTTTATTGTGCTCTTAGAGAACCAAGCCGGGTAACCATTCACAGGATGGCATTTGTGTCGTACAAATTTTTTAATGGCTAAAGACAAATGATTATAGAAAATATCCGTAGCAGTGTTGACATTATTTACATCTGCAAATACGGTTTCCCAATTAATATCATTAAGGTAATCACTGATATCATTAAAAGCAGCTCGTTTAAAGTTATAAGTAGTAGGAAGTCGTTCAGTGAGGTTGATTACAGGTGCAATACTGCACGTCAACTCAAGTGACGAATGAGCTACGTCTTCTGGAAGTAGAGAAGAATCGCTCAGTTGAATTCTAGATACAGTTACAAAGCGTTCCAAGACCAAATCTAACGTGTTGCCAGATATGTTTTTAAAAGAGTTATGCTGATTAAATTCACAAAGTGAAAGGACGTCTAAGAAATCAGTTGAACGTGGGCTAGCAGGAGAGGCAGTACACATTCCAAAACCATCGATATTCCAAACTATCTCGGGCAAGTTGAAATCGCCATAAATCAAAAATTTATCATCACGGAAGCGGTCAACAATGTGTCTTAATTCATTACAAAATACATTTAATGCAACATTATCATTAGGAGGAATGTAGATACAACAAATATGCAGTTTGCTTATACGCTTATCGCAATAAAGTGTTACACAAATAGCTTCATTGGCTGGAAACCAGTCTGACCTCTGAACACTGCGAAGACTCGCACTAACACCTATCAGCACACCACCCCCCCGAGACACACCACCCGGAACCGCACCAACACGATCTCTTCTGTAGATGTTGTAGGAAGTAGGAAGAACCTCAGCCGAATTGATACCAGGGTGGAGCCATGTCTCCGTTAGGCATAGCACATCGACGTTGGTATTTAGCGCATTATTATAAATAGTAATCAGTTTGGTACGAACGCCACGGACGTTTTGATAATATACTGAAAGGCCAACCATTTTTGAGCGTTTGTTTTATTAATTCTTTTTAATTATTATATTAAATTAATTATTTAAAGGCGTGAGAGGTCATCAGGAGATCTTATATGGACTACCGGCGATGATTCATTCTTTCTGGCAAAAATCTTGCAATCACGTGTCCATACAAAGCGATAGTTTTTATCTTTAGCAATCCCTCTCGTTCGAGCAAACAAGGCCTTATTAGCCGGCGTCAGATGATCATTAACGAAACAGCTCTCCCCCACCCCCTCAATATGCAAACCCTGTCGAGAACCAGGTACGGACTTCCTTTTGTTGATTGCCGCCGCCAAAAAAGCATCGCGCTTTAGGCGGCTGCAAAACCGCATCACTATGGCCCGTGGAGCTTTATTTTGCTTATCAAAGTGTGGAACACGATGAATGGCATCAACGTCTGTCGATGAGAATTGGACTCCTACATGTTTAGCAATGTTGTCTACAATAGACAAGAGATTTTCATTTTCACGTTGGGGAACACCATGAATTTCAACATTACTCCTACGGGAGTACTGCTCAACCTCATCCAGCCTCGTAGTCAAACTCGTTACGTGCTCTCGTAAGCGGCTATTTTCAGTGGTTAACTGATCAACCATTTTTATCTTTCCATTCAAGCAACACAAAAGTTAGGATAATTATATAGATATTTATTAATAATGAGTTAAAAAGCAACTGAAAAAAATGGTTAAGTATCACAAATTGTATTCTACATTGTTAGTTTAGTTTTTTTTAAATTTATTTTTATTTAATTTATTTTAATCATTGTTTCTATCAGTTGTGTTCAATCTGAGGGTAATAAATACAATGTTCAAAGCAGATAATATATTCCTTTTAGCATCAAAGTCTGGTAAACTGACTTCTGCTCATATGAAAAATTGGCTACAAATTGTCTATTTCCCAAACACCGGGCCCAAATCATTACTATTACTGGATTTTTGGAGTGGCCACTGCCCTGAAATTATTAGTGAAGTAACTCCATCGGATGTTAAGTTTAAATATTTGTCTATACCTGCAGGGACAACAGGTCAAATTCAACCCCTGGATGTATTTGGTTTTAGAATATGGAAAAATTTCATTAGAAGATTTTCTGATCAAGTTATTCTCTACCAGTACGATGTCAATTTGCATCAGCGAGATAATATTTTAAAATTGCAATCCTTAACGCATAACCAGTTGTCTTCCCCACGATTTATTAATGTTTTTAAATACGCCTGGTTTGCATCTGGATATATAGAGGAGAGACCAGAACAGTTTGAAAATCCCGTGGAGGTTTGCTTTTCCAATGAAAAACCTACGTGCGATATCTGTGGAGATATAGCTGTTATAACTTGTGCATGGTGTAAACAATCGTTGTGTTTAAAACATTTTTTCCATGATTTTCATTATTGCCAACAATATATTGAATAAAAAAAGTAAAAAAAAAGAAATTAAATTAATAATGTAGAATACAATTTGTGATAGTCAACCATTCTTTTGTCAGTTACTTTTTAACTCATTATTAATAAATATTTATATAATTATCCTAACTTTTGTGTTATTTAAATAGAATAAGGATAAAAAACATTTTTCTGTAGGAGTATGAAAGTTATTAGCGAAAATATATTTTCTACCCCAAACTTCTAACCCTTGTAAGTTCTTACAATAGTACTACCTAACGTATAAAAAAATCATCGTGGGAAATTGCACCAAAATCGACAAACAATTTTCGCAAAAAAAATTAATTTTTGGGGTGGTTAGGGTAGTTAACCCCAGCCACCCCTTAATGTCGTATAGGGTTTATTTTACTGCGTAAATCTTAATTTACATCTAATTAATGGTTTTCTTCAAAATATTGTTCAAAAGTGTAACAGTTTATCACATTATTCTTAAGGAAAGGGGTTATCTATCATACCCCGTAACTTTGCAGGGGATGGTCAGAGGCAAATAAGAAAAAACACGTCATTAATATTTTTAAACGTACTATAAGGACACATAATATCGCCAAAATCGACAGGGTAGTTTTTAAAATATTCCAAAAAACTAGGGGTAGTTTACCCCCTGAAGCCCTCAGATATATGTGTGATATATCAATGGAAAGCTCTTTGAAAATGAATATCAGTTTACATTTACCACATTTCGATAGCTATTTTCGTTTTCAGCCTATAAGCGAATATATATATTTCGCCCCGATTTCCAACCCTTATAACTCGCCCCAGGGGCTTTATTAGCACGTATAAAAAAATACGTAAACCTTATTTTTGACCATACTATAGCTGTACCAAATTTCAACAAAATCGGTGAGGGACAGTTCTGATACTTCCCTTGTGAGATTGGTTGTATAAACTTAAAGGTTATTACTTAAACACACTATGGACCCGAAACACACAGAGAACTGAGACTGTTATACTGGGGAAAATTACCAAAATTTACAGAGCCTCAAAAACGCGTGTACACGAGCCCAAGTACGTAGCGCGTGGTGCTATTTTAACAGTAGTACAAAATGCATGTGATTATTTATTTTTATCTGGTGGGCGCTGGTTAACAACAAAATCTTGGTTTTACGTTTCCATAAACTTTATTATTAATTACACTTAAACTATACATATAAATTGCGATTAGTTATATAGGGAGCCTTGCTCCGCGTGTGTTGAAGGGGTACTGTTTCGGTGGGTGTTAAATCGAAGACTGAATAACTGATACGAGTTGAGCTCGCAGGCTCCTTCTTTATTTTAGGTCATAACTAAAAACTCTTACCTAAACACCGAAATATACACCCCAACGCATTCCCACACTTAACTCCACCCAATAAATAATGCGATAAAAGACCCTAATATTGCGACTCGAGACACTTCAAATCTAGACTAAACAAATGAGGCGATACAAATAAATCCAATATAAATGAACTAATATAATATAAACCTATCAAATCTAATATAAATTAACCAATATAATATAAAATCTAACAGCATGCATATTTTAACATAAACTTTGCATATTTTTATACGAAATTTGCATATTTTCTTATATTTACTCCATATATATGCGCATATTTTGCATAAATTTTGTACATAAAATTCCGGACTCTACTTATGACTATGACTAAAACACTTTGCATGAACCCACCTTGAACTATCGAAACGTAGAGTTTTGACAGTCCAAAAAAGGGCGTCACACCTAAACATTTTTCGCCCGCGGCGCGTTTTTTAAGGAAAGTAGATCAGTGCCCCTCCTGTGGAAATTCCTTAAAAAATGCCTTGCTACTTTCTCTACAAATGGGCGTCCAACTATCGTTCCTTTGGTAAAACATTTATTAATTTTATAAAATTTTTCATACATTTTTTGTGTTTTTAGAACTCCGCTTGGGTCGGATGGGTTGGAAGAGCTGACGAAACGAGTGCTATTGATGTCAGAAAATTACGAGCGATATGTTGTTGATATTAATGAAAAACAAATATGTTTTTAAACACTTTATGTTACAAAATAAAGCTATCTTAAAATCGTATTAATTAAAAAAATTTCCTCGTGTTGATAACATGATTAAAAAAATAGTGTTTCGAATCATATAAAAACCCCTTACAAACTTACTTCATCATAGTCAATAAATATCTATGTGAAGATGTTTCAAAAATTACTCATTTTGTGTCTTTTCGGGTTCGTTTTTTCTTTGAGAAAAGAATTGACTCCCGAACAATGTAAAAATAGGGTTTTGAAACGATTACATCGATTTTAAAGAATTTGTTTTAGTGGAAAAATTATCTTCATGGAAAAATGGAAATAAGCACATGTGGATGGAAAGTGGACAAATTGAAGGTGACATGGTGTTTCGTCCCGAGCAAAAAAACGGGCTCATAGATACCCAATATAGATGGGAAAATAATGAGATTCCATATGAAATCGATGATGCTTTTAGTAAATATTTCTCTTTAAAGAAAATCTTGTTTTGAATCAATTCTTTTAGGCGATGATGAAAAATCGATTATTCACGAAGCCGTTAAAGAATTCGCTTCTTTTTCGTGCGTAACAGTTCGCCCAAAAACTGAAGCTGATGTAAATTATGTCTACGTAACGGTAATATATTTTTTTAATACTTATTTGGGGGATTAATTAAAAAATAAATTTTTGTAGGGTGAAGATACGGGTTGTTGGTCTTGGGTTGGACGTTTAGGAGGTCAACAACAATTAAATTTGCAAAAAAATGGCTGTCTTTGGCATAATACCATTGTCCATGAATTTCTTCACGCTGCTGGATTTTATCACGAACAAAGTAGTACTGAACGCGATGATTATATTCGAATCGTTTGGGAAAATATCATCGCAGGAATGGAACATAATTTTGATAAATACGATGCGGATGTCATCACCAATTTTGAGCAACCTTACGATCTGTTCAGTATTATGCATTATGCTGAAACAGCTTTCTCTTCGAATGGTGAAGCTACAATTGTTCCGTTAAATGAAAATTTTATTGGATTAGTCGGTAAAGCCGAGATTATGAGTCCTATTGATATCATCAAATTGAGATTAATGTATAATTGTGGATTATCAAGGAAAAATAAATAAATGATTGATACCTATCCACTTAAGATTTTATCACCAAAATAAACACCGATCAATTTGGTTTATTTCCAAACCTTGTTATGTCACGAACTCTCTTAAAGATAAATAAATACAACCGAAAAAAATAAATTAGTTTTATTAATAGAATTAGATTAAGTAACGTATATATATAAATTAAAGAATTACTTAAAAAACAATACCTCCCAAAATGTTATCTAAGATCGTCATATTTTCGGTTCTTTTAGTTTGCGGGTTCGCAAACAGAAGAGAATTAACTCAAGAGCAACGTAAATATCATTAAATTTAATTAAAAATAAATAAAAATTTTATATTTGTTATATTAGTTAAAAAATTAGCGTCTTGGGAAGATGGCAAAAAACATATGTGGGTTGAAAGTGGACAAATTGAAGGTGATATGATCCTCCAACCGGGGCAAAGAAATGGGCTCATTGATACCAGATATAGATGGACCAATAATGAGGTTCCATACGAACTCGATCCTGCTTTCAGTAAAATAATTAATATTAACTGGGTAATTTAAACAAACTAATTTCATTAATTTAATTTAAAGATGAAGAAGAAGCTGCAGCAATTCACGAAGCCGTCAAAGAAATTGCCAATGTTTCTTGCGTAACGGTTCGTCCAAGAAGAGCAGGGGAACAAAATTACGTTTATGTTACTGTAAATATTTAAATTATAATTAATTTTATTATTCATGAAGATATATTAGGGTACAGATACTGGTTGTTGGTCTTGGGTTGGAATGTTGCGTGGTCGTCAAGAATTAAATCTTCAAAGACGCGGTTGTATTTGGCATGAAATTATCGTCCACGAATTCCTCCACGCAATCGGTTTTTACCACGAACAAAGTAATTATAACAGAGATGATCATGTAACGATTCTCTGGGAGAACATCATTCGCGGAATGGAACACAACTTTGATAAATTTGGCGAAGATTATATCACCACGTTCGGACAACCTTATGATTATGGAAGTATCATGCATTACCACGAAACTGCTTTTACTAATAATGGAGAACCAACAATTGTGCCACATGTAAATCAAAAACATTAATATTTTAGTATATGAAATAACACAGTCTCCTCATTATTATGTTTAATCATGATCAATCGACGTTACGAGCTGTTGTAGGTCCATCATCAAGATTTCACCGAGAGTTGATATCTAAAAATGTTTTATTTATTATTTTCGTAAATGTTTTTGATGTCAATACGGCTCTACTAGTGGTGCTTACGAGAATCTCGTCTAGTTTTCGTGACGATACTCGGACAAGACATTCATTGGTCTCGTCTCGACTCTCGCGCATGAGGTCTTGCGTTTCGTACGAGAGTCTCGCAGGTAAGTATTTCTGCAAATAAAATCTGCAATATTTCTGTAAATATTTTCGTATCTACACGCTGGAATTCCAGTAATATGTTGAAAGTACCTCTTGAAAAAGGTAGACATGTACAGGGTGGTTCAAATTTGATGTCCGAATAGGCTAACTCGAAAACTATAAGAGTTAGAAGAAAAGTAGCTGACATGTCATGATCTCGTTTTTCGAGAAACTGCTAATGCCGAAAACCTCATAGCGCTATCGTCTTTTGTTTTTCCGCTAGANAGTCCTCATTATTATGTTTAATCATGATCAATCGACGTTACGAGCTGTTGTAGGCCCATCACCAGGATTTCACCGAGAGTTGATATCTATAAATGTTTTATTTATTATTTTCGTAAATGTTTTTGATGTCAATATGGCTCTACTAGTGGTGCTTACGAGAATCTCGTCTAGTTTTCGAGACGATACTCGGACAAGACTTTCATTGGTCTCGTCTCGACTCTCGTGCATGAGGTCTTGCGTTTCGTACGAGAGTTTCGCAGGTAAGTATTTCTGCAAATAATATCTGCAAAATTTCTGTAAATATTTTCGTATCTACACGCTGGAATTCCAGTAATATGTTGAAAGTACCTCTTGAAGGTAAACATGTACTTGGTGCATTGCGTCAAAATGTTGATTTAAAACCATATGCTCTTGAGGACAAAGAATGGATACTGCTAGAAGAAAAGTGTATAAATTACTAGTCAACTTTCAAATACTTTCTAAGAAACTCAGAAAAGAGAAGTACGTCAAATTACCTATGGTGGTTGTATGTATCAATATACTAATAGATAATATTGAGAGCAAAAGATTTGCATGGGACCTAAAAGCAGATCGAAACGCTGTCGAAAAGCAGCTTATTGTTAGTTTATAGGCTGCGAGAGACAAAATATTAAAGCATTATCGTAAAACTAATTAGATTTATGCTCCAGCTTTAATTCTCGATTCGCGGCATAAGATAGAAGTTGACAGGATGGAGCCAAGAATTAAGAGATTTCGATTAAGAAATTTAAAGATGTATATCAAGATGTACAGGGTTTTCCAATAAGAGGTGTTATTTTGATATTCAAAGAAAAATGCCATTTTTTAGTATAAATGATCGGATGTTTATTTCATTATAAAGAAGAAGGTATGCCGTTAATAGTGGAAAATAACATTAGGCAAATGACCACCACGACCACGCTTACAGGACAATATCCTTTCCATGAAATTTTCCATAACCAAATTGCAAAGTGGCTGTCCTATGTCCTCAATAGCCCCACGAATTCCATCTTTGAGGTCTTGAATCGACGCTGGGCTGTTGGCGTACACCTTTTCTTTCACGTGGCCCCAAAGGAAGAAGTCGCTTAAATCACAAGATCTCGGTGGCCAATTGTGATCACCTCTTCGAGAGATAACACGGTCCGGAAACTTTTCCCGTAAAAGATCAATGGTTTCGTTGCTTGTGTGGCACGTAGCACCGTCTTGTTGAAAGTAAACGTTGTCTACATCAATACCATCCAATTCCGGCCATAAAAAATCATTAATCATCTCTCGATAGCGCAATCCATTCACGGTAACTGTTGCTCCAGCCTTATTTTCGAAAAAATAAGGTCCAATGACTCCGACGGACCATAAACCGCACCAAACAGTCACACGTTGAGGATACAGAGGCTTTTCAACAATAACTCTTGGGTTTTCCGAGCCCCAGATGCGACAATTTTCCTTGTTGACGAAGCCACCGAGGTGGAAATGGGCCTCATCACTCAAGATGATTTTTCGATGGAATTCCGGATCATTTTCATGCATTTCAACGACCCAATCAGCAAAGACACGACGTTGTTGATAATCGGACGGTTTGAGTTCTTGTGTTAACTGAAGTTTATAAGCCTTAAGACCCAAATCTTTATGCAAAATACGGTGTAATGACGTTTGTGGAATGCCTAATTCCAAAGAACGACGAGGAATGGACAAACCTGGGTTTTCTTCAACACTTTNAATGCCGACTATGTGCGGAGGAAGCAGAGACGGTTGAGCATGTTTTATGTCACTGCCCTGCCGTTAACCGTATCAGATTCTCGATTTTTGGATCGCAGTTTATCTCCTCAAAAGATCTGAATGACCTTTCGCCGAGCAAGGTATTAATGATCGTTAAGAGCATTGGACTGCACGGTGAAATTTGATAACGATATCTATCGGAGTACAATAGATCCTTAGGGTCGCGGTGCAAGGTTGGTTGGTCCGCCTACCCGATATGTATTCTATGTAATGTAATGTAATACCTATAATAATAACCAACATAATTGCACTTATTGGTTTTACGATATTTTCAATTTTGGCCTCTAGAGGAAAAACAAAAGACGATAGCGCTATGAGGTTTTCGGCATTAGCAGTTTCTCGAAAAACGAGATCATCACATGTAAGCTACTTTTTTTTTAACTCTTATAGTTTCCGAGTTAGCCTATGCGGACATCGAATTTGAACCATCCTGTATTTGGTGCATTGCGTCAAAATGTTGTTGATTTAAAACCATATGCTCTTAAGGACAAAGAATGAATACTGCTAGAAGAAGTGCATAAATTACTAGTCAACTTTCAAATACTTTCCAAGAAACTCAGAAAAGAGAAGTACGTCAAATTACCTATGGTGGTTGTATGTATCAATATACTAATAGATAATATTGAGAGCAAAATATTTGCATGGGACCTAAAGGCAGATCGAAACGCTGTCGAAAAGCAGCTTATTGTTAGTTTACAGGCTGCGAGAGACAAAATATTAAAGCATTATCGTAAAACTAATTAGATTTAAGCTGCAGTTTTAATTCTCGATTTGCGGCATAAGATAGGAGTTTTTGATATGACAAGATGGAGCCAAGAATTAAAAGAGATTTCGATTAAGAAATTTGAAGATGTATACAAAGCGTATTTCTATCAATCAGAAGGCCAACATCGAAAGTAACGGCAAGATTCTAGAGCGGAAAAGTCGGATTTTGTAATTGTTTTTGATGTTTTGTACGCAGTAAATCCTACGCCTTCCGAAGGACAATGGATGCAGGAGCTGCAAAAATACACTGGGTTTCAAAAGAAATGAACCACCCAGAAGGAGGAAACGCATAACTTCAAAATTACGTAGAAATAGTTAGTGCCTAGAGACAAACAAATGATTAAATTTTCATAAACAAATGACAATATTTATTGACAATATCGTTAATAATGTGTTGCATCTCCGCATACTCTTATACATTCAGTAACCCTTCGTGGCATGCTGGAAATCAGATGGTCGATTGCCTCTTGGGGCAGCTCATTCCAGTCTACCTGTAGCTGTTGACGTAATTCCTCTAAAGTGTTGGGAGGATGGGGTAATCAACGCAATATTTGTCCATCATATCCCAGACATGTTCAATAGAGTTTAAGTCCGAATGACAATAATCACAAACAAACGGCGAACTACTCCGAAAAATACTATTCAACAACACGCAATTTCAGGACCTAACAGACAGATAATTTCTAACAGCTGTGGCAGATGACCGTCAAAATTTAATCATTTGTTAGTCTACATGGACTAACTGATTCTACATAATTTCAAAGTTCTTCGCCTACTCCTACGGGGTGGTTCATTTCTTTTGAAAAGCAGAATATTATTCTAAGCCGCTGTGTAATAAAGACACAGATATATTACAATGGTGGAAAATTCATGCTTCTGAATTTCGTATTTTAAGTTTAATGGCACGAGATCTCAGACTTCAGTCCCAGCGGAAAGGTTATTCTCACGTGCAGCATTAACTACAGTGATACAATAAAGTCTACATACACCCCAGAAAATGATAATATTTCAGCTCCTGAAATGTAATTCAATGAATTTTTTAAACGAAGGATATTCGAAGTCTATATTATTTTAATACAAAGTTCAAATAGTTCGACTTGTGCTACGAACTGAAGGCTACAGCAATAGATTTAGTCGCACCTCTCTCAAAACAGCTAAACCCGAATATTCTAGTTCTAGGTCTTGTTTTATATATTATCTTATACTAACTAGCGCTACTTACCACTGTCTCTAGAACTAACATTAGACCTAGAACTAGAAACATTCGGGCTTAGCCGCACGTCTCTCAAGACTGCTAAACCCGAATTATTCTAGTTCTTGGTCTAGTGTTAGTTTTACTTTTGGTTCAATAAAAATATACAACAACATAGCGCTGAATTACAGTTAAAACTAGAACTAACACTGGACCTAGAACAAGAAGTTTCGAGTTTAGCCGTTCGTCTACTAGAATGTTTCTAGTTCTAGGTCTACTGTTAGTTCTAGTTTTACACTAGCACTGTTATCTATGTAGAACACTATACCTAGAACTAGAATCATTTGGGTTTAGCCGCACGTCTGTAAAGACGGCTAAACCGGCTAAACCTCTCTTCCAACTCTTACAGTCGGTACGATATTTGTTGAGCCAAAATTCCCAGAAAGGAAAAAATCAATGACGTTCTATTCTCGGAAAGCAACGGTTAATCACGGCTTGATATTTACAAGCAGTGGCGTACCTTTAAACTATTCACGATAAAGAAACGCTCATTGCAAGTATAAACACCAACTTGCTATGCCGCCGCCAATGACTTTCGGGGTGTCCGATGTTATAGATTCCAAGAATCTGACGTAGCCTGGTTTTCTGAGAAATTTGGCTCAACAAATATCGTACCGGCTGTACATTATAGCAAGTATTTAAGTATTCCTTATGAAACAATACTGAAACAATAAGACTATGCATGACGAGATTTCGATACTTTTATGAAACGAGACTTGATACAAGACTTATTAGTTCATCGGCGATACGTAACAAGACTTTATGAAAATCTCGTCTCGTTGGTCTCGTGCGAACCACTAGGTTCTACTGTTCAATTGCGGACTAAAATGGCTATTGAATACAATGTTTTCAACAATGATTAATGAGTGAAATCGTGATGATGAGCCTACAACGTTCAAAACGTCGATTGACCATAATTAATCTTAATGACGACTGTGTTATTTCCCCACGAAATTGGACCGAGTATACATCACTTTACTAAGCGACATTTTATCGTTTTTAGAGATTTTCATGCTGTGTGGTAGGTAAAGGTGTAACTTATCTTACGTCTAAGAACCGACTTAGATACGACACTTAGATACACCAAGAAATTTTACAGTAGAAAAAATAGATGAACCTACAATTTCGGACTAGTTCGTTTTCTAGATGTTAGTATAAAATCAAAAGTTTATGTCTTCTATTTTATATAGAATTTAAGTCTATCTAGTTTCGGCCCTTCAGACACTCTACAAATAGATTAACATCTATCTAATTAACACGTATCTAATACGGCCGACCGCGCCAATGTTACACTTGAGGCGGTTTTTGATGCGGTGAAGGAGCTCTGATCTGAAATGCGGACGATGTGTGCTGGCTATGATGACCTGTGAGCAGCTCTGTGAACCTGGAACCCGAGTTTACGATATTTTGGTTTTATTATTGTACCACCTTTAATTTCGTTTGTACCTCAGGACCTTAAGAGATAAAAAATTTTGAAAAATTGCCGGAATCCCACTTTTTGATATTCTAATTTTATTAATACCATTCGGTAGAGAATCGTTTGTACCCGTTTGTACCACTTTCGATTTCGTTTGTATCTCAACCGGCTCCAAAATACAGAGATTTTTTGATTTTTCAGAATACCGCTGAAAGTGTGTATCTCCGTTATTAATACAGATATCGCAAAACGGTTGATGGAATTCGATAAAGAATCGTTTGTACCCGTTTGTACCACTTTTGTTTTCGTTTGTACCTCAACCGGTTCCAAAATACAGCGATTTTTTGATTTTTCAGAATACCGCTGAAAGTGTGTATCTCCGTTATTAATAGAGATATCGCAAAACGGTCGATGGAATTCGATACAAAATCGTTTGTACCCCTTTGTACCACTTTTGTTTTCGTTTGTACCTCAACC
>NW_019280978.1:23015-45984 GCF_000648695.1 Onthophagus taurus
TATGGTGGTATTCAAGCGCGTGAACAAGTGAGAGGTGCACGTGTCATATTCGCTGTGTTTGCTGCTTGGTTTTGCTTGGTGAGACTAGTTATTCTGAGGTATATTTGTTACCGAAGTGTGAGTCTATGTTCGTTCTTCACGTTGCCGTAATTAGTAAGTGATTATAGCGGTGAATGCTTGTCTTTATTAAATTTGTTTATTTGCTTTGGTTGGTATTGAGATTATCAGCTCTGTGAACCTGGAACCCGAGTTTACGATATTTTGGTTTTATTAGTACCATTCGATAGAGAATCGTTTGTACCACCTTTAATTTCGTTTGTACCTCAGGACCTTAAGAGATAAAAAAATTTAGAAAAATTGCCGGAACCCCACTTTTTGATATTCTAATTTTATTAATACCATTCGGTAGAGAATCCTTTGTACCCGTTTGTACCACTTTCGATTTCGTTTGTACCTCAACCGGTTCAAAAATACAACGATTTTTAGATTTTTCAGAATACTGCTGAAAGTGTGTATCTTCGTTATTAATAGAGATATCACAAAACGGCCGATGGAATTCGATAGAAAATCGTTTGTACCCGTTTGTACCACTTTTGTTTTCGTTTGTACCTCAACCGGTTCCAAAATACAGCGATTTTTTAATTTTTCAAAATACTGCTGAAAATGTGTATATCTCCGTTATTAATAGAGATATCGCAAAACGGTCCATGGAATTCTATAGAGAATCGTTTGTACCCGTTTGTACCATTTTCGATTTCGTTTGTACCTCAACCGGTTCCAAAATACAGCGATTTTTTGATTTTTCAGAATACCGCTGAAAGTGTGTATGTCCGTTATTAATAGAGATATCGCAAAACGGTCCATGGAATTCGATAGAGAATCGTTTGTACCCGTTTGTACCACTTTAGTTTTCGTTTGTACATCAACCGGTTCCAAAATACAACGATTTTTTGATTTTTCGGAATATCGCTGAAAATGTGTATCTCCGTTATTAATAGAGATATCGTAAAACGGTCGATGGAATTCGATAGATAATCGTTTGTACCCGTTTTTACCACTTTTGTTTTCGTTTGTACCTCAACCGATTCCAAAATACAGCGATATTTTGATTCTTCAGAATATCGGGAAAAATTTAAGAATAGACATCAGGCTTAAAAAGCGTCGATTTTTTTTTTAACCGACGTAAAAATGCCTAAAAAACACGTTAAAAATAAAAAGAAAGTGCGGAAAAGTGAAAAAATGACCGAAAAATGAGTTTGAAATTTCGACGTGACGTCACAAAATGTGACGTCACGAAGCTTACTTACGACGTATTTAACACAATTGTATGGATAACCCAGGTCCGAGAAAATTATTTTTCCAGATCCACGCACACAACACGAATAAAGAAGTAAAAATTAAAACATTTTCTCAAATTTAATGAAAGAATTAACAACTTTTAGTATTATAACGCATATTTTGGGGTGATATACCCATGTTATTTTGGTTCTTGACCCATAATGACTAAACGTCTTTATTTACCATCTACCTGCTCGTGTAGATCTGTGTTTTTACCCCNTACCTCAACCGGTTCCAAAATACAGCGATTTTTTGATTTTTCAGAATACCGCTGAAAGTGTGTATCTCCGTTATTAATAGAGATATCGCAAAACGGTTAATGGAATTCGTTAGAGAATCGTTTGTACCCGTTTGCACCACCTTTGTTTTCGTTTGTACCTCAACCGGTTCCAAAATACAGCGATTTTTTGATTTTTCAGAATACCGCTGAAATGTGTATCTCCGTTATTAAGAGAGATATCACAAAACGGTCGATGGAATTTGATAGAGAATCGTTTGTACCACTTTTGTTTCGTTTGTACCACTTTTGTTTCGTTTGTACCTCAACCGATTCCAAAATACAGCGATTTTTTGATTCTTCAGAATATCGCTGAAAGTGTGTATATCCGTTATTAATAGAGATATCACAAAACGGTCGATGGAATTCGATAGATAATCGTTTATACCACTTTTGTTTTCGTTTGTACCTCAACCTATTCCAAAATACAGCGATTTTTTGATTCTTCAGAATACTGCTGAAAGTGTGTATCTCCGTTATTAATAGAGATATCGCAAAACAGTCGATGGAATTCGATATAAAATCGTTTATACCCGTTTGCACCACCTTTGATTTCGTTTGTACCTCAACCGGTTCCAAAATACAGCGATTTTTTGATTTTTCAGAATACCGCTGAAAGGGTGTATCTCCGTTATTAATAGAGATATCACAAAACGGTCGATGGAATTCCGTTTATACCCGTTTGCACCACCTTTGATTTCGTTTGTACCTCAACCGGTTCCAAAATACAGCGATTTTTTGATTTTTCAGAATACCGCTGAAAGGGTGTATCTCCGTTATTAATAGAGATATCACAAAACGGTCGATGGAATTCGATAGATAATCGTTTATACCACTTTTGTTTTCGTTTGTACCTCAACCGATTTCAAAATACAGCGATTTTTTGATTCTTCAGAATATCGCTGAAAGTGTGTATCTCCATTATTAATACAGATATCGCAAAAGGGTCTATGTGGTTCGAGAGTGAATCGTTTGTACTTCTTTGCACCGCTTTCGTTTTTGGTATTTTTTTTCTCCTGCACTTTGCGTAACCCACAACTAACGACGAGGACGTGGCAGGATTCTAGTTCCATTTTTTTTTATTTATTTTATTTGTGTCACACAATACATTGCAAAAAATTTATCGTAGCCAATCTCCCGAATGGTACCCGTAAATTCAGGACGATATTTCAATTCATGCACTGATTGAAAAAGGTGCTTTACCTTACGTAAAACATATTCGTTGTACAAATGCGCGGGAACTTGATCTTCAAAATCCATAAGTTCATTGGCTTTCTGTCTACACCAAGCATAGGTTGACTGAACAGTAACCTCTTTTATTACTCGTTGTCTAACTACACCTCGTAACTGACGCTTTTTTTATGCTCAATATTTTTTGTATCACTTGTTGAAATTTGCAGCGTGATATGGTCATCTATTGGTTTGTCTGGCGCGTACAAATTAATTCCTACACCACATTCGATACATAAACCTTTAATCCATAACCATGNACGACGAGGACGTGGCAGGATTCTAGTTCCATTTTTTTTTATTTTTTTTATTTGTGTCACACAATACATTGCAAAAAATTTATCGTAGCCAATCTCCCGAATAGTACCTGTAAATTCAGGACGATATTTCAATTCATGCACTGATTGGAAAAGGTCGATGCCTCTACAAATTCCTAATTCCCGGTCAGTTTCTGTTTGCTTTACCTTACGTAAAACATTTTCGTTGTACAAATGCGCGGGAACTTGATCTTCAAAATCCGTAAGTTCATTGGCTTTCTGTCTACACCAAGCATAGGTTGACTGAACAGTAACCTCTTTTATTACTCGTTGTCTAACTACACCTCGTAACTGACGCTTTTTTTATGCTCAATATTTTTTGTATCACTTGTTGAAATTTGCAGCGTGATATGGTCATCTATTGGTTTGTCTGGCGCGTACAAATTAATTCCTACACCACATTCGATACATAAACCTTTAATCCATAACCATGGTTCTCCTGGATTTAAGTTAACTTTTGGATTTTTGAAAGCATAGCAACATAGCAGTCGATATTTTCTGGAAAAAAGAACAAACTGATGAGTTGGAGGAAGTGTGACATAGCGTAGGCCACACTTGCCCCTAAGGCCTTTTTGCGTGGGGCAAGTGTGATACACCAGATAAAAACAACTGGCTCAATTTATCAGTTAATCTAATGGTATTCTACTTTAAACACATTATTTGACAACTTACCACAAAAATTCTCAAACAACACTAGAAATTAACGCGATATGATTTTTTTGCTGGAACCCTGGTTTTTGGGGCTCGAGTGCATGGTCGGTAAAAATGGAACCTAGACCTTAAGCAGATGTTATTAACTTGCTACTATCCATATATAGCTTTGCTGTAACACCATTTAATTGTTCAAATATAGTGAATTAGGGTCACCCTTGCCCCAATGTACCTTATTCGGGTTTAGCCCGAATTTATATCAAAAAACCAAAAAAGTTCGAACTTTCAACTATTAATTTTGAAATATTTGTCAACTTCATAAAAAATCCTTTAAAATGAGTCCAGACTCGACATATTTAACTTTGATATTAATGAAGATACAATCACTTCCGGTTTGAAATGTCAACGTCAATTTTGACATATTTGTCATCTTCATTAAAAAACCTTTAAAATGAGTCCAAACATGATACGTTTAATTCCAAACGATTCTCTATCGAATTCCATCGACCGGTTTGTGATATCTGTATTAATAACGGAGGTACACACTTTCAGTGATATACTGAGATAAACCAGATAAAAACAACTGTTGTAAAAATATTTGTCATCTTCATTAAAAAACCTTTAAAATGAGTCCAAAGATGACGGACTTATCTTAAAAAACAAAAAAGTTAGAATAAAAATCATTAAACCTGAACTTAGCAACAATGATGATAGCAATTTAATTTTTAAATATTAATACCAACCATAATTTTTGATTTTTTTTTATTATATTTTTGTTTTTGTGACAAATATTAAGAGATTTTATAAAAATTAAGAATATGTCAAAATGACATGACATTTCAAATCGGAAGTTGCTTATATCTCGAATAATACTGGAATTAAACGTATTGTGTTTTGACTCATTTTAAAGGATTTTCCACAACGATTACAAATACATATGTCAAAATTGACGTTGACATTCTTAACCGGAAGTTGGCCATAGCTTCATCAATATTGAAGATAAATATATCGCGTTTGTACTCATTTTAAAGGATTTTTAATGAAGATTACAAATATGTTAAAATTGAGGTTGACATTTTAAACCTGAAGTTAGTTATCATATAATAGAAGTTTTATAACTGAAGTTAATCTAGTGTGAGTCACTTTTCAGCACTTTAATTTTTTTAACGTGTTTTTTGGGTCATTTTCACATTGATTAAAAAAAATCGTCGATTCTTAAGCTACATGATGATTCTTAATATTTCTTTTGTTAAAAAAGAGCGTTCTTAAATTTTAAGTCGCAAACTTGTAACACTTCGTCCTTAATTTCATTTTACAACTTTTTAAACTTTATTTTGTAAATTAGTAACTAATAATTTGATTTCGACTTTGATATGTGACCTTTTTAACAAAAGAAACAGAAATATTAAGAAACTTTGTAACGGTCGTTGAGAGACTATCCAAAAACTCACGTCACAGTTTCTTTTTAATCTTATATTAATTTAGGTTCAACGTTAGACATTTCGTATTATACGGTTACAGACAATACTTAAAACATAATAATTCCGTTTTCTTTTAATGGAACGACTACGAAAGACGCGCACCACACCAAGGTCATCTAGCGACTTGTTCTTACTCGCACCATTCTACGAACTGGTTTTCTTCTAATTGTTTATACACGTAACGCCATCTAGTATCACGCTACTCTCCCCCTCTGAACCATGATTTGGTCCTCCATCATGGTTCAGCACCTTAGGTGGACGGCCTCTCTTCCTCCTCGGTAAAGTTGATGGCACAGGTGCTCCAACGAAAGGAGTCAATTCCGATGCATGAAATTTTCCAATTATTCTGTTTGTATTAGGTTCTTCTATTTCATAAGTTGTTGCGGAAATCCCTTTTCTTATTGCGTATGGTCCATCTCGTTTCGGCGCTAATTTGCTAGTGAACCCTTTCGACCCTTTACTCAATTCATGAGACCGTATTAAAACCAATTGTCCAGGTTGATAGTCTGGAGCAGGACGTCTGTGTATATCTGCGTATTGTTTTCGACGTTCCTGTTCCTTTTGTACATTTTCCGCAACATCTACCAGTCTGGATACGAATCGTTTCAAATATGGAGTCATCTGCGGAATGAAATTATCGGTCTCCAATACCTCTCTAGCATCATGTCTGAGATCATCCAAAGTCCGCAATTCTCGTCCAAACGTCAAATAGGCTGCAGAATATTTTGTTGTGGAACATGTTGCTGTATTCATCGCAAATCGAATCTGTGGGAGTCCCTCATCCCATGTTGTGTGATCATTTCCCACTAAGATAGCCAATTGTGGTTTTAAATCACGGTTTTTTCTTTCTACTGGGTTTGCTTCAGGATGATATACAGGATTCAAAGTCTGCTTGACATCTAGTATATACATTGTTTGCTGCATTACCTCGGAAACAAATTGCACACCATTATCACTAAGAACTCGTCTTGGTAAGCCATATCTCAGAAATACTTCTTCCACCAAAAGTCGAGCACACGAGACGGCTGTTGCTTCTTTCATTGGGAAAAGTTCAATCCATTTTGTAGAAGTATCCTCGATAATAAAAATCCATCGATTTTCTTTCGCTGTTTCGGGTAATGGTCCAAATAGGTCAATAGACAATACTTCAAATCTTCGGTTGTAAGTAGGGGTTTGCAATAACCCTGCTGGTTTTAAATTGGTTGGTTTGTACTTTTGGCAGGGAACACATGCCTTTATATAGTTCTGGATGTATCGTCTCATTCCAGGCCAATAGTACCTTTTCGCTACTCGTTCAATGGTTTTCTCGGATCCATAGTGTCCTGCGGTCGCATCATCATGGTATTCCCTCATGATTTCGACTCTGCATTGTGATGGCACTACGTATTGTGCTTCTTCTTCGTCCGATTCTGGAGAATAACGATATAGAACTCCATTGTTCATTAAATAACCTTTTCCAGTAAAGTGAACGTAGTCTTCATTCGTAGGAACAGTTTCAAAGGACTTGACAATCTTATCCAACTCTGGATCTGCTAATTGATCAGACCGTAATTTTTCTAAACTATACCCTTTTAGATCAACAGTTATTGTACATACACTACATGTAGTGGAATTTTCATCTGTACAGTTAGGTCTCGAAAGAGTATCAGCAATCTGATTCGCCTTTCAAGGAATGTAGGATATTTTAAGATTGAATGATTGTAATTGAAGGGCCCACTTGGCGATTTCAATCCCATAAGCCATCGAAGAGATTGATGATCAGTCTTCACATGTATTTCAGAACATTCGATGTACCCTCGAAAAGATTTACTGCCCAGACTACAGCTAAAGCTGCTCGTTCTGTTGTGGTGTAGTTTCTTTCGGCAGCTGTCAACAATCGGCTGGAATATTCAACTGGTCGTTCATCATTGCCTTCTCCTTGGAGTAACACGGCTCCAATTGCATAATCACTTGCATCTGTATTTAATGTGAATGGTTTGCTTTCATCCGCTTGACGTAGTACCGGTGCTGAGGTGAGCAAACTCTTCAGTGTTTCAAAAGCTTTCCTCTGAGAATCATCCCACGTCCAAGAAGCGCTCTTTTTCATCAAATTCGTTAAAGGTTTTGCGATGTTTGCAAATTCAGGTATAAACCTTCGATACCATGCACAAGTCTGTACGAAAGAAACTAGGTGCTTCAAATTTCTTGGCTCAGGCATCTGAGTGATGGCATTAACCTTTTCAGGATTGACAGAAATACCATTCGAAGTAATCAAATGACTCAAATATTTGACAGTAGCACACGCGAAAATACTCTTCTCCCGATTGAGTTTCAAATTGTACATTTTAAGTCTTTTAAATACATCGCATAAATCTGACATATGTTGTTCGAATGTTTCTGAAAGAATTATTAAATCGTCCAAATAAGCTAACATTGTCACATGCGGTAAACCTGCGCGAAAACTATCGATCAGTCTCTGAAAAGTCGCGGGCGCGTTTTTAAGTCCAAAACTCATACCGATGTACCGGAAAATACCGAACGGGGTTGTAAAAGCTGTTTTGTCTCTATCGCACTCACGTACCTTCACCTGGTGATATCCCGCACGCATGTCCAATGTTGTCATATATTTTCTGTTTTTCGCTTGATGTAATAAGTCTTCAATCCTGGGCATAGGATACTTGTCACTGATTGTTATTGCGTTTTTGCGATTCTTATTTGCGTTTACCACGCCGAGGTCATCTAGCGACTTGTTCTTACTTGCACCATTTTACGAACTGGTTTTCTTCTAATTGTTTATACACCTAACGCCATCTAGTTCACGCTACAACTTGTATTTATATTATATTATTTGTAGTCTCTGAAGGTTGTCAAGGGCCGAAACTAGTTAGACTTAACTTCTATATAAAATAGAAACCAGTTGAAAAGTACAAAATCAAACTCTAGATAATGTTCTTCAAACATTTTTACACAAACATCATTTTGATTCTAGTATTTGTGATTAAATTTATGCCACGACTTACAGAAACACCTGTATAATCGTAAAACGACTGGCCAAGTGATAAAAATAGATAGGCACCAAACAATTTTCAATAGTTTGAGCCTGTCTATTCTGAGATGTCATATTTTTAGAGAGATTAAAACGAAAATCCCGTTTTTCTCAACACTGTTTGTCGCTTAGTCAAGTGATGCATAACGCGGTCCAATTATCACTATAATTAATACTCGAATTTTTTAAATTATTTTTAATGTCTTTTAGAACGATGCATGGATTGGTCATCTTGGATTAGCGGAAGTGATGAGTGAAATTGACATCATCAAGTTGAACAAAATGTATTGTTAACCTTCGAGCGGGCGCGCTCGATTTTGTAACACGAGCGGGCGCGCTGTGTATAAAATTTATAACACAGGTCCGTATCAATTTTCGAGCGAGCGCGCTCGATTTTATAACATATGCGCCCGCTTATGTTATAAAATCATACATTTTATGACAACGGGTTCGCATTAATAAGTATAAGGTTATTAAAAAACACACATTTTATTTGTTAAAAATGCTGAAGGGATTTCTCGTTTATTCTTTTTTATTCAGTGTTAATTTCTTCTGTAGTAAATAATCTGCTAGAGCTACGCTGGTATAATAGTTGACAGTAGTAATTTCATTTCTGTTTGAATTTTCTATTGGTTTTACTAATCGTTTTACAATATCCATCGGTTTGTTAGATACCATATACAAACCATCTCGTTGCTTGCCGCAATAAATTTCTATGTTGTATGTATAAAACGTTTTCGCGTAGCAAAGTGCATATATTTTTATCCCATATTTAGCGGGTTTGTTTGGCATATATTGTATCCATGCACATCTACCTCGGAAAAGATGCAACATTTCGCCTATTGTGACGAATTCACCTAACTTGAAACGCGCTGTTTTCTAGAAATTTCTCGAAAAAACACCGAATTGCTGCCAATTTGTCAGTTTTACGCCTATCCACTCTTGTAACTTTATCATCAAAGCGGAGAGATCGAGTTAAAAACAAAAATCGTTTGTAGCTCATCACTGCTCTAACAATTTGAATGCCTGTTCCATCACTGCTCCAAATTTCTTTTACATTGGCAAAACGTGACTTTTTAATACCTATTAAGAAAAGTATTCCCAAATAAGCCAATAATTCGTTTATGTTGGTATCTTTGATATCTCTGCTTCGTGTGTAATCACGATTTGATCTCAGAGATTCTATATAAGTATTTGTATGTGCCACAATATTTTCAAGCATTATACTATCGATAATTTTTTGAAATAGTTCTAATTCACTAAGATTTTTTACACCACAAGTAGGACCTGAAACATCTTTTATTATGTTAATATTTTTAGTTCGACTTGATTTTGCGTATTTTGTTCTTTTCCACATGCTGACATTGTCTTTTCCAACATAAAAATCTTCAATACATGTCTCAATGCTTTCTTCATCCTCTTCAGAAGAATTATCCTCTTCAGATGCGCTGTCAAAATTATTCACTTCAATTTCTTCATCACTCAAATCACTATCTTCTTCTTTTTGCGGTTTATCAAATAGTCCTTGAATGTTGTTTTCAATGTCACTTTTAGATAATATTTTTGGTGCTGCCGTCATTTATCTATTATATTTTAACACTTGTTATATTTTAACACACTCAATATTTTTTTCAACACAAAAACTTTTGAATAAATCGACTTCTTTTCGCTCCAACGACACTTTACACAATGACTGTAACGCTGATCTCTAAACTTATATATTGACAACCGTATTCTAAATATACCCCGAAATCCTCCAAGGATTACCTACTCATAAAAACTAATCGTAAATAACTCCTAAAAAATAATTACGGCCTGTGCAAACAAACCCTCATGGCGTTTTAAAATTTAGTTTCCGGTCCCAACAGATCTCTTATTTACACGCAAGAAACCTGAATATATTGAATTTTTATACAAACTAGNTGACTAACGACTGCCTGCAGCGCCTCCGCGAAGCTCGGGCGACTTCGTTGTGTGAAGCGAAGTTCGTTGTATGAATCATGAAATGAACGAACAGGAAGTTCGTTGTGTGCAGCGTTCGCTGTGCGAGGCGTTCTTTATGCGAGGCATCATTGTATATTATTTGTAGTCTCTGAAGGTTGTCAAGGGCCGAAACTAGTTATACTTAACTTCTATATAAAATAGAAACCAGTTGAAAAGTACAAAATCAAACTCTAGATAATTTTCTTCAAAAATTTTTGCACAAACATCATTTTGACTCTAGTATTTGTGATTAAATTTATGCCACGACTTACAGAAACATCCTGTATAATCGCAAAACAACTGACCAAGCGGATTCTGTGCTTGTAATGGTTATCATCAGTGTTCTGTGATAAAAATAGATAGGCACCAAACAATTTTCAATAGTTTGAGCCTGTCTATTCTGAGAAGTCATATTTGTAGAGAGATGAAAACGAAAATCCCGTTTTTCTCAACATTGTTCATTTGTCGCTTAGTCAAGTGATGCATAACGCGGTCCAATTATCCCTATAATTAATATTTTAATTTTAAATTATTTTTAATGTCTTTTAGAACGATGCATGGATTGGTCATCTTGGATTAGCGGAAGTGATGAGTGAAATTGACATCATCAAGTTGAACAAAATGTATTGTTAAAATAAAATAAATAAATAAATGTTATTATTGACTAATTATTTTCAAAAAACTATATATACAAAAACATCACTTAGAAAAAAAAAACTATAAATTTTAAGCAAATTAATATTTCTCTAAACATTTCGTTAAGAGTTCATTCATTGAGGTTAGAATCAATCTTGGATCATCAACAAGTCCTGCACCAACCATTGCGTTTGCAAATAACTGTTTTGCTAATAAACTGGCTAATTCTATATCAGATTGCGATAATTTATGTAATTTTTTAATGATTGGGTGCCTAAAAATAAAAAATTAAACAAGTTTTTTTTTTTAATTTGAACACTTACTTTGGATTAATCTCAAATTGAGGTTGCAACAAAGCATAGCGTTTATCTTCCGGTACTTGATGACTTTGCGTTCTAATAAAATGTCTCGCAGCTGCCATTTCTTCAACGGTGACTACACAAGGGTGATTTTCAAGCCTATTAGTAGCGCTAACACTACTTGCTCTTCCGTTCAACTGAGCTTTTATCCATTTCGTTAGACTATCAATTTCACTCCGCTTCAAACTATCAGCGCCTAAATTCGTTAAATCCGCCGCTTTTTTATCATCGCGCATATCTTTTTCTGCAGAAACTACTTTATAACCATTAAATTGTTGAAGTGTCATTAACACCAATTCATCGTAAGGTTCATAACAGAATAAAACTTCTTGGTTGCGCGATTTTAGAGATTCGTAGTAAGGCGATGATTCAGCCAAAACTCGACTAAAAGATTAATTAATTCATAACTAAATAATAATTTAAAAGTAAAATTAATGCTAAATTTAGAAATTTTCGGGTAAAGCGGTGCATCATTTGAAGAATTATTTGACGTTTGGATGCTTTGTTGCAAATTTCTTCAGAAACGAGATTGAATTACTAAAATATGCAATACTTTGGTACTTAATAACAATTATAGAACTAAACCTAAAACTAGAAACATTCGGGTTTACCCGTACGTCGAAGGAAGAAAGAACCCGAACCGAAGCCAGAAACTTCCGTAACCTCCAAGGACCTCAAGAATGGTACAGGAAAGGTAAGGTCCGAAAAGAAGGGTAAGGGCCAAAACTGCCGTTCCCAAAACTGTATCCGCCAAAAAGTAATGGCGAGAGTAGGGTTCATTCAAGCCAACATCCAGCATTGTCAAAACGCCTTCGACGTGCTGGTCAAGGGCTTCCACAGCTCCAACATACATGTTGCGCTGGTCCAAGAGCCATATGTATATGGAGATATAGTCAGAAAACTAACAACAAAAGTAGATAAGTTAATCTATCACAGAGGAGAGTGCCCTGCGAAAGCAGCGATACTCGTTAAATCCTCCCTAAACTGCCTGTCTTTAAACCAGTTGCCAAGGATCTGGTTGCAGTGCAAGAGGCGATTATAGCCTCGGCATACTTTCTCTTTGAATCGGACGATCCACAGTCAAAGAAGGTGAAAGAACTCATAAACTACTGCAATAAGTGGGATAAACAACTCCTCCAGGGCTGCGATGCGAACTCACACCATCTCGCATGGAACAGCTCAGACACAAACAAAAGGGGTGAGTACCTTTACCAATACTTACAGAGTACAAATTTAGATATCTTCAACAGAGGTAACGAACCGACTTTTGTTACCAAGAGTCAACAAGAGGTGCTAGACATAAGCCTAGCCATGAGTCGACTAAGTTCGCAAATCGCAATATATACGCTTTGTCATTGTCCTCACTCGCTGATTGGTGCTGTTTTTGTAGACACATCAGCGAAGAGGTCGACGAAATCAAAACAAACATTGAAAGTAGAAAGGATCTTGAAATAGCCTCTTTTCAACTAAACAATACCACACATCGTATACGGATTTCGTCGTTTATACGGATTTTGCGAAGGTGTTTGACACAGTTCATCATGATACATTGATGAGGAAATTGGGAAGGTTGGGATTGTCGAATCACTTGCTTGGGGTCATGTCCTCATATTTGTGTATGCGAGAACAGCATGTGGTGTTTAATAATTGTAAGTCTCGCATATATACTGCCACTTCTGGGGTACCCCAGGGCTCTAATTTGGGACCATTGCTGTTCCTAATTTTTATCAATGATTTACCAGAATGTATTCGTCATAGCAAATGTTTGGTATTTGCGGACGATTTTAAAGTTTTCAGCCCTGTCTCCTGCGTTAGGGATTGCCTTCTGTTGCAGGAAGACATTAATTCGGTGACCGTGTGGACGAATAATAACTTATTGGAGTTGAAAATAAATAAATGCTTTTATGTGTCTTTCGCCAGAACCAGAAGTCCAGTTGAATTCCTCCATAATATTAAAAATTCTTCATTGGAGAAAAAAAAGACTTTTTCAAGAAGAAGACTCAATTGACTTTCAGGGACCATATTTTGCATTGTGTGAAGCAGGGTAATCGAATGTTAGGTTACATATTGCGCAATTCACTTCAATTCAAAACGACATCATTAATAAAATTGTTTAACGCGTATGTGAGACCACATTTGGAGTACGCTAGCGTAGTGTGGCCTCTGTACTACAGGATACATTGTGATGTAATTGAGCGAATACTTTTTGCATAACATAATTCACTCCAGAATAGATGCATGGGAGGGGGGGTCGAATTATCACTTTTATTCGCCGATGCGTGGAGTCATGAGACTTGCTGACAGTGTTGTCGGTATGGACATATTTGGAATAACTATTCGTGAATTACGGAGAAATCTTGTAAACGGTCCATTTGAGATGCGAGGTCATCCGGGGCCACGGTGAATTTTATTTTTATTAATAATAATATTAATTAATATTAAGAATAAGGACCGTGAGCAACTGCGAATCATGGTTAGAAGACTATACAGCATGTCTGGAATATAGCCAATAACTTCGTCATTTGTGGTTTTATAGAAAAATATTTCAAATAAAAATTTTTTTATTAATTGTGGGGCATTTTTTGGCGATAATTGCTTGTTTACATGGTCTTCTGTTTCGTTGCTATGGCAACCAACATTGTTATTTTAAATGGAATGCATATGTATTTTTTGCTTATTTTAGTAGAAGTTAAATCCCTCTACGCGATGAACATATGAAATCATATGGTTGTATAAGAAAAAAATCGAGAAATAATGCGTTCTCTGAAAACATTAAATCAGGCAGTAATCAAAGTAGGCGCCGAAATAACGACAGTTTCAAATGTCAAAAAATTGACAGTTTAAACAAATATGGCGCAATTAAGCGAACGACAAAGAATCCAAACATTACTGATGTATGAGTATGGTGATAGATAACGCACTCAAAGTGAAGTTCGTACACTGTTCAACAGTATTTACGCGGATACACAAATTACACAATCCACAGTATCTAAAATATTAAAAAAATTCTTTAACATAGGAAGTGTTAAGAACCTTCCAAAAAAGTAGACGGTTGAAGACAGCTAGCAATGACGAAACTACATAAAATGTGTGTCACCGTACCCATACATTATTAATTATTCATAATTATTGAAACTGTTATTTTTTTGTCATTTAAAGCTGTCAACGGCGTTATTTCGGCGGTTACTTTGATTGTAATTTGCTGACTGCATATTTTCAGAAAACGTATTTTTTTCTTATACAACCATATGATTTGATATGTTCATTGCATAGAGAGATTTATCCTCTATCAAAGTATGCAAAAAGAATATATGCATCCCATTTAAGAATGTTGGTTGCCATAGCAACGAAACAAAAAACAATACAAACAAGCAAATATGGCCAAAAAATGTGTAACGATTAATAAAGTAACTTGTATTTAAAACATTTTTCTTTAAAATCACAAATGGCGAAGTTATTCGCTATATTATAGACATTTGACACACCCTGTATAATAAAATCAGGCGTTCCAAATTCGAGCAAACATGGGACGTCTATAGAAAAGCCCTAACGGAGTATAACTTGGCTATCCGTAAAGCCAAAAGAAAAACTTGGCGCAGCTTCTGTGAAGGCATAGAAAATACGCCTACAGTTGCTCGCCTGCACAAGATCTTGGCGAAAGACCATAACACTGATCTAGGCCACCTATGCAAACACAATGGAAAGTCTCAAAAGTCTGCCCTCATGTGGATGCCGGTCCTGAAGTAATGGATATAATCCGTCCATCAGGTAAGGTTCGCAGCATAGCTGAGAACATTTTCACACCCAACAGAGTAAGGTGGGCTATTTCTAATTTTAAGAATTCAAAATCGTCTGGAGGGATGGAATTCTGCCTATTTTTCTGCAAAAAGGCATAGAAGACCTGCTCCCAGTAATAATATCCCTATATATATATAGCAAGCTACAGCTTTAGCTATAAGAATACCTACATTATGGAGTAAAATATGGGTGGTCTTGATACCTAAAGGTGGTAGGCGTTCAAACGCCGATCCCAAGGCATACAAGTAATTAGATTAACTTTATTTCTCCTCAAAGGGATGAAATAGGTAATTGATGATTCACTACCATTTTTCATTGTTTTTCTTAACTGTGATCTAATCTAAAATATGGTGGTTTAATCACTGTAGATAGATCTTTCTGAAATTTTGCATAGTGCCATAATTTTTCATTCTGAACAACTTTTCTTAATGAAATTTTGCCGTATCATAAACAAAAAGCCTACTTTACCTGAACTAAAAATAGATATCGCTTCACTGTCAAGGCCGAGTTGATTTTCAAAATATGAAAATTCCACACTAAGCAGAGCTTAATTCCCCATCCTCAAAATAAAATTCAAAAATGTTTAGGTCATTATACCTGTTGTAACATCTATCCTGGGACACACTATACAGGGTGATTCTTTAGTGAATTTTAAGAATACTTTGATATATGAACCATGAAACATCCCTCCACAAAATGGCATGTTTGGAGGGATGTAACTCCTTAGGGGAGCCGAAGTCGCCAAAGTACCCTTAAAATTCACTAAAAAATCACCTCTTGAAGTTTGTTGCAGTAATTCAGATACACCCTGTAATAACAACATGCTCTTCACTCAAGCTGATGCAGGGTACCTCGAAATCCTCAAGGACCTATGTCTACTAAATCACTTGATTGAAATTAAACCAGACCTTATACCGACAGAATACAATTTCGATCAGCCCTGTAAGGCCATGTTTAGAAGCAGAGATGATTGCACGAAGGGTGGGCCTCAACTGAAAAGAGCAGCCATAGCCTGGAACACCGATGCTTCAAAGACAGTTGGATCCGGAGTAGGCATGGGCATCAGCAGACCAAATAGCCACATTAAACTGCCCCTCAGCTCGGACATAACCATTTTTCAAGCAGAAGTTCTTGCTATAAACTTCTGCACCGCTTTGAATATAAAAGGGATAAAATATAAAACTATAAAAGGGACAGAGAGGTGCATCCATAANAGGTAATTGATGATTCACTACCATTTTTCATTGTTTTTCTTAACTGTGATCTAATCTAAAATATGGTGGTTTAATCACTGTAGATAGATCTTTCTGAAATTTTGCATAGTGCCATAATTTCTCATTCTAAACAACTTTTCTTAATGAAATTTTGCCGTATCATAAACAAAAAGCCTACTTCACCTGAACTAAAAATAGATATCGCTTCACTGTCAAGGCCGAGTTGATTTTAAAAATATGAAAATTCCACACTAAGCAGAGCTTAATTCCCCATCCTCAAAATAAAATTCAAAAATGTTTAGGTCATTATACCTGTTGTAACATCTATCCTGGGACACACTATACAGGGTGATTCTTTAGTGAATTTTAAGGATACTTTGATATATGAACCATGAAACATCCCTCCACAAAATGGCATGTTTGGAGGGGTGTAGCTCCTTAGGGGAGCCGAAGTCGCCAATGGTTCATACATCAAAGTACCCTTAAAATTCACTAAAAAATCACCTCTTGAAGTTTGTGGCAGTCATTCAGATACACCCTGTATATACAACATGCTCTTCACTCAAGCTGATGCAGGGTACCTCGAAATCCTCAAGGACCTATGTCTACTAAATCACTTGATTGAAATTAAACCAGACCTTATACCGACAGAATACAATTTCGATCAGCCCTGTAAGGCCATGTTTAGAAGCAGAGATGATTGGACGAAGGGTGGGCCTCAACTGAAAAGAGCAGCCATAGCCTGGAACACCGATGCTTCAAAGACAGTTGGATCCGGAGTAGGCATGGGCATCAGCAGACCAAATAGCCACATTAAACTGCCCCTCAGCTCGGACATAACCATTTTTCAAGCAGAAGTTCTTGCTATAAACTTCTGCACCGCTTTGAATATAAAAGGGATAAAATATAAAACTATAAAAGGGACAGAAAGGTGCATCCATAAACATTACCACCGACAGTCGGGCCGCCCTAAAGGCAATTCCGGCCTACACGTGTGTCTCCGCACTGATCAGAGAATGTACCAGCAAACTCGCTAGGATGTTACTCTATGGTGGGTTCCAGGTCACAGAAACGTTGAAAGCAATGAGAAGGCGGACAAGCTGGCCAGAGAGGCAGCGAAAACGCACTTCATTGGACCCCAACCCGGTTGTGGACTACAAATAAGCCGCCTAAAACAAATAATCAACAGGGAGGCCTCAAAGGTAGCCTTATGATGGAAAGAAGTTCCAGGTTACAGACAAGCGGAGAGTATGATAACTCCGTCGCAAAACAAACCCCAAGAGGTTTTATGCCTCAGCAAAGGGGATCTAAGGATGCTCAGGTTACCTGACCGGCCATGCACCCCTTAAATAACCTCTTCCACATTGGGCAAGCTGAGGATCAAACTTGTCGACTTTACAACGACGAGTCAGAAACGGCTGAACATATGCTGTGTAATTGCGTCGCCGGAGGCCTAAACCCGAACGTGTCTAGTTCTAGTGTTAATTCTAATGCCAGTGTTAGTTCTAGTTTTAGTTGCTATTCAGCGTTAGATTGTTGTATATTTTTCATTAAAATAAAACTAGAATACTAGACTAGCGCCTGAAGACGTACGGCTAAACCCAATACTTTCTATTTCTAGGTTCAGTGTTAGTTCAATAAGAACATACATCAACCTCGCACTGAATAACAACTAAACTATTTTAGCCGCATGTCTCTCAAGACGGCTAAACCCGAATGATTCAAGTTCATCTAGGTCTAATATTAGTTCTAGTTTTGATTCAATCTAAATATACAACAATTTGACACTGAATAACAACTAAAATTAGAACTAATACTAGCATTAGAACTAACACTAGATCTAGAACTAGAATCATTTGGGTTTAGCCATCTTGAGAGATGTGCAGCTAAACCCGAATGTTTCTAGTTCTTGTAGATCTAGTATTACTTAAAGTTTTTGTTTAATTAACACCTCTAGTGAAAACCTTTGTAATTATCCAAAACATTTTTTTCTTACCTAGGTGCTGCTAAATAAAAAATTAATTTTCCACCATCTTTAATTCTTGAAATATAATCTTGTAAGCCAACTTTTACCCCGCCTTGCATATGCGACGATTCAAATCGTAATAATTTAGCGATTTCCTCTTTTTCTTGTTGATCGTGATTAACAATTATCCCCTCTTTCAAAAATAAACCGTAATCGGCGTAAAATTTCTCGTATTCTTCGGGTTTCTTCTTCGATTGGTCGAGCAAAAATCTTAATACACGTGTTTTTAAAACGGTCGTTAATTTGCGGATTAAAGGACTATTTTGTAATAATTCTCGGCTTAAATTTAATGGAATGTCTTCCGAATCAACAACGCCTTTCACGAATCTTAACCATTTTGGAAGGATGTTATCTGTACGGTTTCTAATTAAGATTTTTTTCGAATATAAAGCTACGCCGGTTTCGGTTTCTCTCGACATTTCAAATAAACCTGGTTTTCCCTCCGGAAAATATAACAAAGCATGAATTGAAATAGGAACATCGGCGTTATAATGTAAAGTATATCTCGGTAAATCAAAACTGTTGCTAATAAATCTATAAAATTCTCCGTGTTGTTGTGGGGTAACTGATTTTGGGTCCATTAACCATAAAGGTTGTACGATATTTTCTTTTGTGCCGTTTAAATAAATCGGACTTCCCACGAAATTACTGTATTTTTGAATGATATTTTTAATCGTATCGTTATCGGCGAATTCGCGACAATCAGGTTTTAAATAAATCATTATTTTTGTTCCTGGTTGAACACCTTCAGCTTCTTGAATATTATAAGTCCCAGCACTAAATCAAATATAATTGTTTTTAGTTGTAATTGGAAAAATTCAAGAATCATCATGTAACTTAAAAATCGACGATTTTTTTTTAATCAATTTGAAATGACCTAAAAGACACGTTAAAAATATAACGAAAGTGCGGAAAAGTGTAAAACACACCGAAAAATCACATTAAAGTTTCGATGTGACGTCACGTTTCGTGACGCAAGGTTAAACCCGAATATTTTTAGTTCTAGGTCTAATGTTAGTTCTAGTTTAAGGGCCGGTTTATCAATATCTAGTTAAGACGATTTATCTGTGAATTAAAATTGTAGCTGATAGATAACGTGACGAATCGCTTATCCACCCGTAGTTTAGGGTAATCTTATAGATAAATATGACATTTGGGTACCCACCAGATTGAAGTGCTGGTTAAGGGTTTACCTATTAGATATTGTCAAAAAAATGTGAGCACAAGTTTGGTAAAAGGATATCAAAATATAACGTTAAAAAATAAATTAAGCTTATAATTGTGGTGATGGATAAGGAAGAGAAAGAAATGATCATCAAATTTTAGTACTGCAGAAAAGAACTTGCTGATGGATTTGGCAAACAAATGTAAAAATGTTATAGAAAATAAATAATCTAGTAATTAAAAAAAAAATAATATAATCTATAATCTAATATAGTATAATCTCGTCTTAATTTTAACCAAGATTGACAAAACTGTGTCCTTTTTTACCCGAATTCTAACAAAAAAACGTGGTCGTCCAACTCCCTAAAGTGGTTTTGACTTTTGTCTTTCTTTTATAATATATGGTCGTCGTTTATAATTTAAGAGTTGGACAATATCCTCATCTTTATCGCTGTCTAATAAATATTCATGTAGGAATTCCATTATAAAAGAGGTTTTCGAAAACAAAGCGCAATACCGAAAGCACACAGAAATGATAATCTCCAAAACACGATCAGCTGTTTATATCAACTTCATAAACTAAAGTCAATTATTCAAATTTCACCAATTACGTTTCATTTCCGTTTCTCATGTTAACACTCAGGGGTACCATCTATGTTCTATCTCGAAGGTTGTTGCCTGTCGGATAGAAAGTTGCTGGATAAACGGTTCACTGAGGTTATCTGTTAGGCAAGTTTATCCATGAGTTGCGTATCTAACAGATTTAACTCGACATTGATAAACCGGCCCTNCGCACTGAATAACAACTAAACTATTTTAGCTGCATGTCTCTCAAGACGGCTAAACTCGAATGATTCAAGTTCATCTAGGTCTAATATTAGTTCTAGTTTTGATTCAATCTAAATATACAACAATTTGACACTGAATAACAACTAAAATTAGAACTAATACTAGCATTAGAACTAACACTAGATCTAGAACTAGAATCATTTGGGTTTAGCCATCTTGAGAGATGTGCAGCTAAACCCGAATGTTTCTAGTTCTTGTAGATCTAGTATTACTTAAAGTTTTTGTTTAATTAACACCTCTAGTGAAAACCTTTGTAATTATCCAAAACATTTTTTTCTTACCTAGGTGCTGCTAAATAAAAAATTAATTTTCCACCATCTTTAATTCTTGAAATATAATCTTGTAAGCCAACTTTTACCCCGCCTTGCATATGCGACGATTCAAATCGTAATAATTTAGCGATTTCCTCTTTTTCTTGTTGATCGTGATTAACAATTATCCCCTCTTTCAAAAATAAACCGTAATCGGCGTAAAATTTCTCGTATTCTTCGGGTTTCTTCTTCGATTGGTCGAGCAAAAATCTTAATACACGTGTTTTTAAAACGGTCGTTAATTTGCGGATTAAAGGACTATTTTGTAATAATTCTCGGCTTAAATTTAATGGAATGTCTTCCGAATCAACAACGCCTTTCACGAATCTTAACCATTTTGGAAGGATGTTATCTGTACGGTTTCTAATTAAGATTTTTTTCGAATATAAAGCTACGCCGGTTTCGGTTTCTCTCGACATTTCAAATAAACCTGGTTTTCCCTCCGGAAAATATAACAAAGCATGAATTGAAATAGGAACATCGGCGTTATAATGTAAAGTATATCTCGGTAAATCAAAACTGTTGCTAATAAATCTATAAAATTCTCCGTGTTGTTGTGGGGTAACTGATTTTGGGTCCATTAACCATAAAGGTTGTACGATATTTTCTTTTGTGCCGTTTAAATAAATCGGACTTCCCACGAAATTACTGTATTTTTGAATGATATTTTTAATCGTATCGTTATCGGCGAATTCGCGACAATCAGGTTTTAAATAAATCATTATTTTTGTTCCTGGTTGAACACCTTCAGCTTCTTGAATATTATAAGTCCCAGCACTAAATCAAATATAATTGTTTTTAGTTGTAATTGGAAAAATTCAAGAATCATCATGTAACTTAAAAATCGACGATTTTTTTTAATCAATTTGAAATTACCTAAAAGACACGTTAAAAATATAACGAAAGTGCGGAAAAGTGTAAAACATACCGAAAAATCACATTAAAGTTTCGATGTGACGTCACGTTTCGTGACGCAAGGTTAAACCCGAATATTTCTAGTTCTAGGTCTAATGTTAGTTCTAGTTAAGTGCAATAGAAAAATGCAACATAGTGATATCTTATGCTAACTAGCGCTACCTACCACTGTCACTAGAACTAACACTAAACCAAGAATTAAAAAATTGTATTATTAAAATTTAAAAAAATTATTATGAATTAAAAAATGATTCTAGATTCTGGATCTTGTGTTAGTTCTAGTGATAGTGTAAAATTAGAACTAACACTAGACCTAGAACTAGAAAGTATCGGTTTAACCCAACCCACCCTCTGCTATATGCCCAACCTGATATTCGTACTGGTTTAAATATTAATTAACCTAACCCAAAGTGGAATTTCTACACAAAATTCTGAAATAAATCAGTAAATTAGGTGGATCCGAATGTAACGTTTAAAGAGGTATAGATTTTAGGTTATCTTTAGTTTACAGATGGTAAACAACGACATTTTAGTCGTTGTGCGGCGAAAACCTAAGAAACAACCGTATTTCACCCGAAAATATGCGTTAGAACCAAATGTGCTGTGAAAATACAATGTGTTAAGTTAATACGCAAATCGCGTATTGCAATACCAATACTGTGATATTGGTTGCATACTTACAATGATGACGTGGGGTACGGTAATTAATTAACCACTATACACTGCGTTTCAAAAGTAACAGATAAATTCGATAAAATTATTATAAACAAGTTATGAAAAAATCGTTGAAACGGGTTTAAAGATTTAAATTTTTTACAATTTTTTGGTGTATATTTTAATTTTTTTCCGCAAAAAAACAATAAGATCAAATAACAACGAATAGCGATGAATAGCAACAAATAACAATGAATAACAAGGAATAACAACAATTAACACAAGAAACTCCATAATACTACTCAAAATGTTTCAAATTGAATTTTGACACTTGGAAATGTCAAATCAAAACAATTGGTTGCCATGGTTACGCACGGCTACTACTATTTTTTATATCATGAATGGGAAATAATGAAACTTTAAATTAATTTTTCTGGAAAATTTTCTTATGTAACTGATATTAATATTTATTGTACAGGGTGTCCCAATTTCGATGTCCGCATAGGCTATCTCCGAAACTAAAAGAGATAGAAAAAAAGAAGCTTACATGTCATGATCTCGTTTTTCGAGAAAATGCTAATGCCGAAAACTCCGCACAGCTATCGTCTTTTGTTTTCGCCCTATCGGCAAAAACTGAAAATTTTGCGAAAACGACAATCGCGAATATCTCACTTATTATCAAAGATGGAGTATTATAAATAAAACATTATATGGGCAACTTTTTACGAAGAATTCAGTGGC